>JAKWJA010001751.1:0-38452 GCA_027704765.1 Solanum habrochaites | reverse complement strand
GCACCCTGGATCCATATACTACGCTGGTGTCGAACGTGACAATCGATTCCTCTATTCTATCTGCGCCTAAGGAACGTGGCCCACCCGATCCATTACTATCCTCAGAGCGGGGGTGTCGGAAGTGACACTCGATACTCATATTCTATCCATGATTGGAAATGTCGGAACGTGACATCCGATCCTCATATGCATCATGGGTACAGGAACGTGGCACCGATCCTCATATTATACCTTGGTGTCGGAACGTGACACTCCGATCCTCTATTCATCCTGAGTACGGAACGTGGACCACACGATTCCCCTAATCTCACACTGTCGTTATTAAGCCTCTTTATACCCAAAGGCATATCATTAACAAAGTAGATTAGGGTTTCTTCAGATTTAATTCATAGCCTCTCTGCCTTATTTTACACAATCAATATATTATATAAAGCGCCCATCATGAATACACACAATAAGCATATAGAAGAATTAATTACTACTCAACACATAAATTCGCTATTAGAGTTTACACGAATAGTGTAAAAACCAGTAACCTACCTCCAACGAAGAAAATTGCGATCAACAAGCTATCTTATCAAAATCCTTGCTATCCTCTTCGTTCTCTCCTCTCTCTACTCGTTCTCTTCTCTGGTTCTTATGTTTTTCTTTATTCAAAACCCCGTTCTTTTCCCTAATTATCATATGAATTAAGTTTAAGGTGGACATAATAATCCACTAATTAATTAGGTACCTCTTTTAACCCTCAAGTAATTAGACTTATTAACATTAAACCATTACTGATAATTAAGCCGGAAATAGTCCAAACGCCGCCTTAAATTAATACTCAGGATATTCCGACCCGCCCTGCGCGAATAGCAGCCCGTGACGGGCAGTAGAGTGCCCTGCGACGGATCCGTGTTCCAACCCCTGCTCGTCCGTCGCAAGGGTCTCCAGAGAGTGGATTTCCAATGAATACTATGTGACGGTCCGTCACACCTGTGACCGTCCGTCCGCCATTCGATTACGAAGTTCAGAGAGTCGAATTTTCCGTACCCATTTATATTTTTCCAAGTGATGTTGAAAAGACACCTCCACGACGGTCCGTCGTGCACGTGACGGTCCGTCGTGGCATCCGTCACCGCTGCCAGAGTTTTTACAGAATAAATTCTGTTGCTCAAAAAACCCCCCCCCCCCCCCCCCCCCCCCCTACTAAACAGGTCGTTAAAATAGATACCAATTTACACATGTCGTCCCTCGATACGATCACAAGAAGGAAAACCAAGGGCGAAAGGAATACCTGAATCTCGCTAAACAGATTGTGTGGATCTTTCTCGCATATCGGCCTCTCTCCCAAGTGGCTTCTCAACGGTGGAGTCGCGATCTTCCATTGAACTTTGATAGATGCAATCTCCCTTGATCTCAACTTGCGTTTCTCTATCTAGAATGGCAACGTTCCTCCTCATAAGACAAATTCTCATCAAGCACAACTGAATCCCAACGCGATAATGCTAGTTTTCCATCCCCATGTACCTTTTCAACATGGACACATGGAATACGGAATGCATCCGGACAAGCTCCTGGAGCAAGGCTAATCATAAGCCACCTCCCCGTACTCGCTTAAGTACTTCAAATGGGCAATCTACCTTGGAATAAGCTGTCCTCTTTACCAAACCGCATAACCCCTTTCATGGGCGAAACTTTAAACAAGACTTGTTCACCCTCATGAATCTAAGCTCTACTTTCGATCTGCATATTCTTTTTGTCTACTTTGCGCGATAGAGCTTACTCTTGAAAGATTTCACGTTTTTTCTATCGAATCCCTCAAAAGATCAGTACCCCAAGTCTAACCTAGTCGATGCCATCAACCAACAAATAGGGGACCTACATCTCCTACCATACAATGCTTCAAAGGGAGCATATCAATGCTGAGTGATAGCTATTATTGTATGAAAAACTCCGCTAAGGCGTAAGAGCTATCCCAATGGCCACCGAATTCATCACACATGCCACGAAGCATATCCTCCAACACTTGAATCGTTCGATCAGACTGACAGGTCTGCGTCTGAGGAGGGAACGCAGTGGAGTACTAAGATCCAACCCTAGTACCCAATTCAGCATGCAATGTTTTCCAAAATTAGAAGTAAACTGCGGACCTCTATCTGATATGATGGATGGGATTTCCATGCCAATCGAACAACTATGGATGTAAAGTTGGCCCTAACTTCTCTGCATTGTAAGTCACATTTAACGGAATGAAATGAGCAGAATTAGTTAATCTGTCCCCAATCACCCAAATGGAGTCGAATTGCAACAATGTCTCTTGCGAAGGAACCAACACGCAGTCCATTGCATTCTCCTACTTCATTCCATTCGAATGGGACATTCTCCTGAGTGTTCCTCCGCGGCCTTTGGTGTTCATACGTTACTTGTTGACAATTTGGACATTGGCAATAAAATCCACAATATCACGCTGCATTCTTCTACACCAAAAGTGTCTGCTTTAGGTCACGGTACATTTGGTTGCACCGGATGCTATCGAATACCTTGAACTTGGAGTCTCGGTAAGAATGTGTGATCAAATCATGAGAGGGCGGTACACATACCCTTCCCTTATCCTCAAAACACTTCCTCATCGCATTGTCGCCTATTAGCCTCTCCTGGCAACACTTTATCTCGGATCCGATTAATTTTTCATCAGTAAAATGCTTCCTTAATCTTGTCAAGACGAAGAAAGATCTTGCCTCCACACAAGCCTATAAAAATCCTCCTTCTCATTACTTTCAATCTCATTAGTCGTTAGCCAGAATCTGAACCGACCCAACTTCCTAGCTAATGGGCGTCTAGAAGACTTGCCAAGTGAGCTAGACTTCCATCGCTTCCCGCCTCCTTCTACTTAAAGCACAGCTACAACATTCGCCTTAACCGGATGAATACAAACATAGTGATGTCGTAGTCCATTTCAGTAGTTCCATCATCTCCTCTGTCTCAAATTCAAATCTCTCTGAGTGAAGGACATACTGTAGACTACGATTATCAGCCTATAGTTAATTTATCGCACCTCACACTTAACCCCCATATAAATAGTGTGTCTCCACTGCTTTAGTGCAAAACTAACGCAGGGCCAATTCCAAATAAGAGTTGCGTAGTTACTTAGGCCATTTTTTTAGTAAGTCTTGAAGAACATAAGCAATCACATTCTTCTCTTGCATTAGCACGCCCCACCCAAACCCGAATAAGATGCATCACAATACACAATGAAATTCTTGCCTTTCCACATAGTAGAAGGTGAGAATGGTGCAGTAGTCAACAGAGTCTTGAGCTTCTGAAAGCTTTCCTCACACTCATCCGACCATACAAATGGAACATTTGCCTTAGTCAGTTCGTAAGTTAGGCAGCAATAGAAGAGAAATTCCCCTGACAAACGGCTGGTTTGGTAGGAGTAGCTAGATAACCCAACAAAGCCCTCCTTATTTATGACCCATTAGCTAGCGCTTACCCCATTCTTCACTTACTTCGATATTAGAAGGATCAACCATCACTCCCTCTATGAAACCAGCTCGCCCCAAGAAGGACACTTGCATTAGCCAAAACTAACACTTAGAAACTTAGGCATAAGCTTTCTCCTCCCTCAACATTTCCATACAAGTCTCAAATGCTCTCATGCGATCCTTCTTACTACTTGAGAGGATATCAGTATATCATCAAAAAAATACGATCACAAAGAGATCTAAATATGGCTAAAATCCCTTTACCTCACACTAATGACGACCGGCGGACATTCTAAGCCAAAAACATCAACAAATTCCGCTTAGTAATGCCATACCTGGTTCTAAAGAGCCTTTGGCAACAGCCGTTCGCCCGTATTTTCAATTGATGATAACCGGATAGCTCAAGTCCATCTTAGAGGGAAGACCCAAGCACCTGGAACTGATCGACACGTCATCAGATGCGAGGAAGAGGTACTTGTTCTTTTAGTCACCTGTTCAACTGCCACGGTAGTCTAAATGCAAATCCGAGAAAAATCCCATCTTTCTTCTTACAAACAAAAAAGGAGCACCCAAGGAGATGCAATTGGTTCTAATGAAGCCTTTGCCCAACAAATCTGAAGTTGTTTGGCTTTAACTATCTTAACTCCGCGGGAGCATTCCTATAAGGGGGTATCGAAATGGGGACCGAGTACCCGGTTCAAGATCAATACAGAAGTCAATATCCTATATGGTGCCATACCGGAAGATTGCATGGGAACACATTTCAAGAAACTCACGCGACCACCGAAACCGACTCATCGAAGTGGGTAATTGGCGTAGTGTCATCCTTGAGATGTGCCAAGAAGCTAAAACACTTACTAACCATTTTCTTAGCACGAAGAAAGGCGAGTATGCCGACACCGGATGGCGAAGTGTAGTCACCTCCCACACTAAGGATCTGTCCCAGGCTTGCGCCCACGTCACCGTTTTTTTTATAGCATTACAATACCAAGATCGCAAATTGACCGGAAGAAAGCAAAAACAAGTCAGTACCTAGAATTACATAAAAATCAACCATTTCTAAGGATAACCCAATCTACATAAGTGTTGCTCCCCCCCCCACCCCCCCCGGCCCCCACTCTTCCCCCACAAAGTTCCACCAAACAAGACCACCTTATATCCCTTTCAACTACCACAGACTAACCACGGGGTACAGTAGAAGAACAGGATAGGCGGATCAAGTATTCACCAATATAAATTTAGACATTAGCAAAGGAGGAAGATACATCAGAAAATGTGCGATCCAGGATCAAACAATACGGAAGCCATATGCAATCACAAACAGAAGATTACCTGTGTGAAGCATCAGATGTTCGCCTTGCATCTACCAGCGGACGCATACCAATGGGCCTTTCATTTAGTTTGTCCGTGGCCCCTATGTGTGATGTAGTGGTACAGTTTGCCCCCATAACCCCGGCCGTTGAGTGACCACCATTACCTCACCACCACGTCATCGGAAAACGGCCTCTGCCATGGACCACCTACACCTCTAGTATGTGGCGGGTCTATCCCCTGTTTTGGACAATACATCTTGATATGCCCAGTTTCCCCACACCATAACACGTCTAGAAATTTTTTTCGCATAGCGTCTCTCAGAGAAATGTTGACCGGTCGTGAGGTGAACCGCCTAAACTAAAGTCTGTAGTGGGAAAAGGAACGTTTTTTTGTTTGTGAAAAAGTGGTTTCGAACGAGTAACATCAGGAACCCTGTCTCTAGAGTTACGAACCATTAAAATCACCTCCCGTTCGAACCTCTTGATGCGCCGCGTGGTGAATTCATATGGCTTCAATCCTTCCACCTCTAATACGAAATCTTACCACTTCTTGGAAGGATTATGCCGTAGCCGCTACCGTTAAGGCATGAAATTAGCAACTCTGATCTAAACCCCTTCACAAAACGGCGATCCGCTCTTGTGAGACTGAAACATAGTTGACAGTATGGACATATTGGATATTAGTGCACGAAAATTAGCCGCATATGCATTGACCGACTCCTACCTTGCTCTAGGCTCAAAAACTATCCCTTTTAGATATCCCTCAAAGCTACGGGGATATACTTTCCAAAACAAAACATAGAGAATGAGGCCCAAGGTCATAGGTGGAGCATCTGTTGGTGACATTCACATGTGACCGCCACCATTGGCGTTCCCATTTGAAACTGATAACTCACGAACTCAAACACACCAAACCGTTCTACTATACCCCTACTGTGTAGTGGCTCAGACGTCAACCAGCAAATCGTAAGCATCCATCAGGCTTCTGCCCCACCCTCTTTGAAGACTGAGGTTTCAATTTCAGAACTCTAAAAATTCATGCTGATCATATCGTCATTATAGGCCAATAGTCAGACGTGGAACGTGCTAGTCCAGTGAGGAATCCATACGAGGAGCCATAGTGGCTGAACAGTGCTACCTTGAAACCGAGGTTGTTGGTGAAGAAAACATTGGTGGTGCCTGTCCCTGATAAGACAACACACTAAGATAATGCGAGAACCTGATTGAAAAGATAAATTTTTTTGTAATGGTTTTTTTTTTTTTTTTTTTTTTTTCAATTTAATTTTTTTTGAAATGAATTGTTTTAAATTTTAAAAGAAGGAAAAGAGAGAAAAAATTTTCAAAATAATGTGTTTTTAAAAGAAATTTTTTTTGAAAGAGGTGAGTCAAAAAAGTAATTTTTTTTTTTAAATTTTTTTTTTTGAAGAGAATTTTTGTTGATTTTTTTTTTGTTGTTTATATTTTTTTTTTTGTTTGCTTTTTCAGCTCTGGGGAGGTTGGGTGGCATTTTCCTACATCTGATACTTGTTCATCCTCCCATCCTCCCCTTCTATTAATACTTCCTCCGTCGGGGAGAGTCACCGCCCTAGGACCGATGGGCTGAGTGATCGTCCTCTCCCTCTAGAGGACGTCCTCCACGACCTCTAAAGCCCGGCCCTACTGCATGTTGCAACTTGGAGCTACAGCCCCAGTGGTTGCTCAGATGATCTGTCTTGATGATGTTGATGTTGCGTAGTCGTTGCTCTAGTTCTAAACATCTGCCCGAAATAGATTGCAAGATGGTCAGATACAATTTGTATCACCTAGATACCAATTGATCCAAGCTAATAGCACGAAAGAAAGAAAGAAGAATGCCGAATTCTGCCTAAAGTCTTATAGACTCTCAACGCAAACGTTAAAGGCGTCCCCCTACCATTCTTTAGACTCTATAGACCTGTTTTTTTTTGCTTGTGTGATGAGCACCACGAACACTAATGCCTACTGATACTCAGTTGTCCGACCCAAAACCGCGCCGACGACTGGCACCCACATTTACCCTCCTTGTGAGCGAACCAACCAATCTAAACCTTATCATTTCAAGTTAATATCAACAAACGACCATGCGGAAGACTTAAACTCATAAATAAAAGACATTCAATACTCTAAATTCAATTCTATTAATCCCCAAAATCGGAGTCATCACCACAAGAAACACTATGATCAATTAGTAAACTAGAGTCTCTAAGAAGCTAAAACAATTAAAAGTAGTCTATGCCGAAACTTAAGGCATCAAGACATGAGGATGAGATCCAGTACAAGCTCGAAGCATTAGACTCACCCTGAAGATCCGAGCTGTGACGAAGACTGGCTTTGAACTACATGTTGAGCGAAGATAACGGCACGTTTGCTGCATACCGACGATATCAAAAAGAAAACAAAAAAAAAAAGGTAGGGGGGTCAGTACAACCACACGTACTGAGTATGGAGTATATCGGCCAACTCAAATAGAAAACAGTATATATCAAGTAACATCATAAATCAACTAATATCATTAGCATGCAGCATTTACCAATTACCATAATACAGTTTCAACACCAAGCACATCAATGAGGACTCACGCCCTTTTTCCTCATATATTATTTGGGAAATGTTCTTATAGAATTAAGTATAGTAGTATCTTTAAGATTCATTATATGATTACTCTCGGCTGTCGCAGTACGTGACACTCGCTCCTCATATTCTCATCCTGCGTGTCGGAACGTCTGACACTCCGATCTCCTATTCTATCCTGAGGTACCGGAACGTGGCACCCGATACATTATACATTCCTAGGTGTGCGACTGACACTCGATCCTCATATTATCCTACAGGTACCGGAAACGTGGCCACCCCGATCCTCTACTATCCTGGTGTCGAACGTGACCCTCCGATCCTCATATTCTGTATCCTGGTCGGAACGTGATTGACACTCGACCTCATATTCTATCCTGGTACCGGAACGGGGCCACCGATCCTCATATTCATCCTGGGGTAGGAAACGGAAACTCGATCCATTATTCTATGCCTGGTACCGGACGGGCACCCGATCCCCTAATCTCACTACTTTCGTTCATTAAGCCCCCTCCCCCCCGTCTTTTATACCAAGGCATCATCATAAAAGTAGATTAGGGTTTCTCAAGATTTAAGATTCATAGCTTCATCATGTGATTATTTTATCACAATCCATATATATATAGAAGAGCATCATGCATACACACAATAAGCATATAGAAGACTTAATATACTACTCAACAATATCATTTCGCTATTAGAGTTACTACGAATAGTGTAAAAACCAAACCTTACCTCCACCGAAGAATGCGAATCAACAAGCTATCTTCTCAAATCCGTGCTATAATCTTCGTCTCTGTCTCTATCTTTACTCGTTCTCTTCTCTTGTTCTTTCTGTTTTCTTATTCAAACCTCTTTCTGTACCCTAATTATGTCTTAATTAAGTTTTAAAAGGTGGCACTAATAATCCAATAATGACTTAGGTTACCTCTTTTAACCCTCAAGTAATTAGACTTATTAACAATTAAGAAGCCATTACTTATAACTAAAGCACAGAACGAAATAGTCAAAAACGCCCCTTAAATAATTATCAGGATTCCGACCCCGCCTGGGATACGCAGCCGATGACGCGGCCCGCGCTGCTGCGACGCGTCCGTCCTGCTGTCCGTCGCAAGGGTCAGAGGAGGGATTTACTGAATACTCTTGTGACGCGTCGTCACACCTGTGAAGGTCGCCATGCCATTTCGTTACGAAGTTCAGAGAGCGATTTTCAGACCCAATTCATATTTATCCAAGTGTTTTGAAACGACACCCTCCACGACGGTCCGTCGTGCCCGCTGACGGTCAATCGTGTGCATCCGTCACTCTCTGCCAGTTTTTCCAGAATAAATTATGTTGCTCAAAAACGACTAAACAGAGGAGTAACTGCAGGACGGAAACGTGCTAATAGTGGCCACGACGGACCGTCACAGGCCATTCACTAAAAAATCCAGTTTCGTAGCGTATGCAAGCCGACGAAAGGACTATGGGGGAAATGGACCGTGCAGGCACGACGCCCGTCACAGGCATGCCGCAATCCCCAGGTGGCGTCGGATTCTCTTAGTGTGTATTTAAGGGGCGTTGGTGCTATTTTTCTTTAATTATAAAGTGGTGGGTTAATGTTAATAAGTCTAATACTTGGGGGTTTAAAAGAAGGGGGGTAACTCTAAGTTAATTAGTGGGTTATTAGTGCCATTTTTATACTTAATTATATGATTATTTAGGAGTAAAAGAAAGAGGGTTGAATAAGAAAAAAGAAAGAACAACGACAGAAGAGAAGAGAGAATCTTCAGGATAGAAGAACGCAGTAGCTTTGGAGATACTTGTTGATCGAAAATCTTCGGATGGGGTAGGTTATAGGTTTTTCTATATATTCGTTGTACAGAGTTAAAACTCTTAATAGCGAAGGATATGTGTTGGGTTAGATATTAAGTTTCTATATGCTTATTGTGGTATGCAGATGTGATTTTATATATATGATTGTGATGAAACAAGAATGATGAAGCTATTGAATCCCAAATCTTGATTAAAAACTATCTCTTGATTAGTGATGATGCCTTGGTATAAAAGAAGGATTGCTTTACTCCTAGAATGAGATAGTGGGGCGGGTGTCACGAACCGACACGTCGAATTAGTGGGCGGGTTTGTCCACGCACGACCCGTAGATTTAGGGGATCAGTGTGTCACAAACGACCGTAGATTTAGGGGATCGGCTGTCACGCACGACAACACGTTAGATTTAGGGGATGGAGGAGTGTCACGTTCGACACATAGTAGTAGGGCATCGGGGGCAGGGTCCGTATGTGCACACAAGAGGAATAAAGACTAACGAGTGGGATCGCGAGTGTCACGTACCGACACAAGATGAAATATAGATAATGAATCTTGAAAGGATGTAATATTAATCAATCAAAGAACATGTCTCCCAAAAGAGTATGGTGTGGAGAGCGTGAGTCCTCATTGATACGATGATCTCGGTGATATATAAATGATGTTTATACTGTTGCTATCACCTGTGAAGAATGATTAGTGATTTTATGATGTTATCTGAGATATATTGCGTTATATTTCGGAGTTGGCCGATGCTGACCTACTCATACTTTTGGTCTTGTAATGACCCCTACTTTTATGTTTTTCTTCTTTGATTTGTGTGAGTGCAGCCAAACGTACCGTCGTCTTCAAATAAACGCCAACTACTAGCCAGTCTTATTTACACCGGATTTCACGGGTGAGTCATGCTTCTTCAGGCTTTGGGGGGGGGGACTTGGGAAAATTTTTTTTTTTTTTTTTCTTCTCCTAGTCTTGATGCCTGAGTCAGGCCTGGAAATAGCCTCTTGTTATTTTAGCTTTTAGAATACTCTTAGTTTAGATTTGATCATAAGATGTTTTGTGGTGATGACTTCCAGATTTGGCGATAATAAGATGTTGAATTTTTGAAAGTTATTGAATTGGTTTTTATTAATGAGTTTAAGTCTTCCGCATACTTTCTGTTGATATTACATTGAATGTTAGGTTTGATTGGTTGGTTTCCTCACATAGGAGGGGAAGTGTGGGTGCCAAGTCGCCGATCCGATTTTTTCGATTTGGGTCGTGAAAATAAACATTGCAAAAGTGTGACAAGAGTACAAATGATCAGGACATGTGAGTATTTAACTCATTACAATATTAATGTGTAAATCATATGAATACAAAATTATCAAAAGAAACAAAAAAAAGAAATAAGAATATTGCGGCTCCAAAGGTTACGCGTTACAAAATGTACCAGAGACAAATTGATAATGATGCATTATATTTTTTTTTTTTATTCCTAAACTTAATTTAAAAACTAAGACAAAATCATTGATGACAAAAGTGTCAGAAAGTTCAAATTCATCCCGACACAAATATTTTACATAATTTAAAATATTAAATGTATAAATCACTTAACTCACACAATTTATTTAAAATAAAAAAATGATAAATTGTTCAAAGCTCATTCACTTACTATATTAATATAAAATTAATAATTATTTGAATAACAGCATTGATTTGATTAAAATGTTCAAGGTCTAGCTATTTGTCATTGATCATATAAAAAAATAAGTATTTCTTAATGACTTTTACATTAAAGGACCTTTTGAACATAATTTTCAGATCTTGATTGATATGTAATTTTATATGCCATATGCTCAGTATGAAATTAAAATCCATCGAGATTATAAAGTTTGAAGATTATGTAAAATGGTCATTTCAAAAATGTAAATGCATAAGCAAATACTTTATTTTTTTATATGATCAAAAGGACAAATTATGTCAAAAGGCGTCATTTAAAATCTAAAATGAAACAATAAAATTTTTTGTTAATATAATCAAAATGGACAAATCACCTTGATGACTGTTCAAATTAATAAGTATTCAAATAATTATTAAGGTAAGCTATTTTATATTCTTTTTAAGTCGTTTGAGCTTAAATATTTTTTTCAAAAAACAGAGAAGAGAGAAAGAAAATTATGCCCGACTTAAGTGATTTTACATTCAATAGTTACTTATGTAAAATATTAACGTCTTTGATACTCTTATTGAGATATATTATTGTGCTTAATTTTCATTGATTTTGTGTTTATGGTTTTTCAATTTTTGCATTTTATTGTTATTTTCAGGTTATGGTCTTAGAAAGATTTATGTCAAAAGGTATTTTAAAATCTAAAAATGCATCAATAAAACATATGGTTTCATACGAATCAAAATGAACAAATAGTTAGACCTGAGGAAACTATTCAATCAATGCGGTTATTCAAATAATTATTAAATTGTCTTATACTATATTAAGTGGGAGGATATTTGGAACATTTAATATCTTTTTATTTTAATAAATGTGTGAGTAAGTGATTTTATTTAATTTATATTTTAAATTATGTAAAAATACGACGTGTCATGAGAAATAAACTTTGCGAACTTTTGTCATCAGGTGATTATATTTTGTATTTTAAATTATGTTAAATATTAATGCAGCATAATCGGTTGTACTCTATGACATTTTTGTAACCGCAACTTTGGAACTCGCATATTCTTACTCTTTTTTTTATTCTTTGATACATTGTAATCAAGTAAATTTACACATTAGTATTTTAATTAAGTTAATAAACATGTCAGGTAAATAGGGTACTCTTGTCAACACTTTTATAATTGCTTATCTTTGAAACTCACAATTTCTTACTTTTCTTTGATATCTTTTGGTATGATATCTTTTTAGTTTTGATTTATGTACTAAAAAATATGGTTTTATTTTATAAGTATCATTTTCTAATTCTGGAAAAACTAACTTCGTGTTGTTTGATTATTTTTTTGTATTACTCGTAATGATTTTTTAACAATCCACACAAGTATTTTTAAATGTTTAAATCATAGATTCTAATTTCGAAAAATAACTTAATTGTTGTTATATTTTATTATACTCGTAATGATTCAGTATTTTGAAATGTTTAAATCATAAATTTTAAAATTATTTTTCATGAAATAAATGTCATGTTAAGATTATTAATTTTTTTAAGAGGAAAAAATGATGGATCTAATTGAATTATCTTCGTGCACTTTTAATCGTCATAATTTTTTTTCAGAGGTAAATGAGAGTAAAACGACTAATTTTTACGAGTATTTTTTATCACCCCCCCCCCCCCCCCCCCCCCCCCCCCCCCACCCCCCCCCCCCCCCCCCTATTGATGTGTAAAAATTAGAATTTATTAGTCTTTTCGTTATAGTTTTTGAATATTTATTTTTTGTTTAATTGTCAAATTAATGTAATCTAATTTAGCTTTGAAAAATTAGTCAAAACTAACTTGAAAATCGATAGTATTAACTATATACATGGTTTAAAGCTAAATGTCCGAAAATCACAACGATTTATTTCTGATTAAAGGAATATTAGTAATTCAAACTGATTGTATCAAAAATTTATGTGCGTTAATTAAAAATATGAATTGTTTTTCTTAAAGCTTGATAAACTCAGAGAATTGTTATTTCCATTATTGAAATGAGAAAATATTACTTTTATTAGTAGTTTTTTGTTTTATCATAAACAATTGATTTTCCTTATTATTTTTTATATCAAAAGGGAAAAACATTGAGCCAAATTTCAAATTATAAATGGGGATCTTCTATTAATGGTTTTAAAAATCCAACGGGTTATCAAAGTAACAATAATGTTAAGTCGTTCAATTAAACCCAATAAATTTTAAAGCTAATACAATAGTCTCTCAACGGCCGACTTACCAATAAGATTAAACATATAAAACAAGGTTTGACAAGGTTAATAATCCGACGGTGTTCAACGTAAGGAGGTATCGTTTGTCATTTAAAAAAATAAGTATTATTATCAGTTCGATAAGAGAAGTGAACATTCTAGTTTCGATTCCCTAATTCGCGACTATTATTGTACGCACAAAAAATTTATTAATTTTAAGTATTCGACCGTTTGTGGTAGTTAATAAACATGGAAAAAATTGACAAAAAAACGAGATAAAACTTCATTAATTTATTATTTAATCGATTAGAACAAGAACATCAGTTACTTATTAGTACATTTTTAGTTTTTGATAAAACAATTCATTTTGCCTTATTAGTTTCATATCAGAATGGAGAAACTTTGAACGACTTGTCAACAAATAACCAATATGTAAATGATTTTTTTCAAATCGAACGTTTTTTTCCAAATAGCAACAATTTCAAAGTCGTTCATAAAAGCCAATGATTTTTACAAAAAAACGGTATAAGTCTCTCAAAGCCGCTTCTTATGAAAGAAATTAAAAGATAATCAGTCGTTTGACAATTGTTAATAATACGACAGGTGCTCCAGTAATGAATTAGTCTTTTTGTCGTATTTAAAAAATAAGTAATCATTTTTTCCATTTCAGATAAGATAAGTGACCTTCAAATTAAGATAATAACTGGCGGACTATTTATTACGTGCCAAAAAATAATAATTTTTAAGTGTTCGAAATTTGTAATAGGTTAATTAAACCTATGGAATGTTTTTTTAAAAAAACTCGATAAATTTCATTTTTAAATGTTATTTCAATTTTAGAAAAGGGCATAATAACTTTTATTAGTAAACTTTCTGTTTTTGATAAACAATGGAATTTTCTTTATTTTTATTTTTATTTTTGTCTAGTAGAATAAATAAACTTTGTTGCGACTTGTCAAAACAATAACGAATATATAAACAACTTTTTTTTAAATCCAACCTTTTTTCTAAAATACAAATATTTCAAATCATTCATAACAACAATTTAATTTTTTTTAAAAATAACAACGTAAGTATACAACGCAGACTCCAAAAAAAAAATAAGATGAATAAACGAGGTTTGACAACTGTTAATAATACGACAGGTCGCTCAACTAACACATATTTGTTTTGTCGTGTAAAAACAATAAGTACTTATTATCCATTTCGATAAGATACTGTTTGAACCTTCTAATTTAAGATTCCATAACTCGCGACTATTTATGTTACGTGCGAAAGTATTAATTATAAAGATGAAAATTTTGCGGTTTAATAAACCAATATGGAAATGTTTTTAAAACCTAGATAAACTTCATCTAACTGTATTTCATATTAGAACAAGATCTATCATTTAGTAGTACACGTTTTTTGATAAACAATTGATTTTCCTTTATTATTTTTATATCAGAAGTAATAAAACTTGGCGACTGGTCAAAATCATAACGGATATATTAAACGGGCTTTTCAGATCCAACGAGTTTTTTTTCAAAATGCAAATAATGTCAACTCGTTTAAAAAAACCAATGATTTTAATAAAATAACGGTAAGTCTCTCAATGCCGACTTGCCAAAAAAATGAATAAACGGTCGTTTAACAGTTGTTAATAATACGACATGTCTCTCAAGTCTGACGAATTATCTGTTTTGTCGTATAAAACATAAGTATCCATTTATTTATTTCAAATTAGATAAGTGAATATTCTAACTTCTTATTCCATAACTCACACCTATTTATGTACGCTAGAAATTATTAATTTTTAAACATATTCAATATTTTTGTTTATTTACAATCAATATGGAAATGTTTTTAAAAAAACTCGATAAACTTATGTAACTGTTATTTTAGTTATTGAACAAGACACATAACACTTGGATTAGTACACTTTTTTTTTGCTTTGATAAAACAATTGGATTTTCCTTATTATTTTATATAACTGGAAAATGTTAGCAACTTGTCAAAATCAATAACGGGTATATAAAAGTTTTGTATTCAAAATCCACGATTTTTCAAAATACAATAATGTCTGTCTTCGTAAAGCCCCATGATTTTTTAAAAATAGTAACGGTAAAATCTTCAACGTCGGACCTACCAAAAAAAATTAAAACGAATGACGGATCTTTTTGTAAAAAAAAAAAATAGTATCATTATTCATTTCAGATAAAGACAAGTGAAACTCTAACTCATATTAATAACTTACGGACTATTTATCTACGCGAGAAGTATTAATTTTTAAAACGTATTCGATATTTTTTGTTTAGTTAATAAAATATATGAAAGTTTTTAAAATAACTCGATAAATTTCATCTAACCGTTTATTTCAATTAATTAGAAGAAGGACATAATTACTTCACTAGTACACTTTTTTTTGGATTTGATAAACAATTGTTTTTTCTTATTATTTTAATTATCATAGTGAAACCCCCAAACTTGGAGTGACTTGTCAAAAGTAATAACGACATATAAACGATTTTTTAAAATAGCAATAATGTTAATCGTTGATCAATCCAAACTAATTTGAAAAATATAACGGCAAGTCCATCGACGCTGACTACCAAAAAAAATAATGCAAACTGAATTAAAGGTTGTTTGACAGACATCGTTTTTAATTCTGAATGTGTTCAACTACAGAATAATGACCCCTTTTAGTAGTATGAAAAATAAGTATTTATTTCAGATAAGATAAAGGAACTTCTAAATCAAAATTGCAGCACTCAGACATTTATTTACGCGCGAACTTATTAAGTGTTAACGAAATCGATATGTTGGTGAGTGATAAAACAATATGAAATGTTTTTAGAGGACTCGATAGTACTTACTCTAACCGTTATTTAAGTTATTAGAGAAGGACGTAATTACTTTGAATTGATAAGTTTTTTAGATATACAATGATTTTCCTATCTTTAATAATTTCGACGACTATGAAAATAATAAACGGCTATAAAACGAGGGGGTTTTTTCAAAATCCAACGATTTTTGAAAATAACAATAATGTTAAATAGTTCATCAATCCAACAAATATTTTAAAAAATAACGTAGGCCCTCAATGTGACTTTTTTTTTAAACAAAAAAAATTAAACTGAATAACATTCGTTTGACGACATACGTTGATAATTCTGACATGTGTCATTCACTTTAACGATTACCTGTTTTGTAGTATAAAGATAGTTTCTTTCAGATAAGATAAGTAAACCTTCTAATTCGAATCCAGAACTCACAAATATTTCTTACCCGCGAAATTATAATTTCACCGTAAATTTTTGAAAAAAAATTCGATAAACTTGTAAAAAGTCGTTATTTCAATTATTAAACGAGCAAAAATTAATTTTTTAGCAAAAAAATTCCTTTTTTGTTTTGATAATTTTATTGTTCTATTATTTTTATTCAAATATATATTTTATCACTTTAATAGTATAGTGGGTTATATGAGTTATATTATAATCTCGTAAAAACCCTTAATTGTTACACAACTTGGAAAATTACATAATGTGTTGTAAAACTAAAAGCAAAATAAGACAAAAGATGGGAGCATTTATTAGTTCTTCAAAGTATTTCTCAAAATCTTCAAGTGTATATAATAGGAACCCTTTGCCTCTATATAGCGTACATAGAGGCATACCAAGGTCGTCATAAAAATAAAATAAAATGAATATAAAGAAGAGGGTATGGAGTGTGAAAGGTTACAAGAATAATTATCATAAAGGTTTGGAGATTATCTTCATATGGCGGGAATAATTAGAATTTGGTTGAGTGATATGATCTCATAATGGAGGAAGTAATGTATCTTAGTGTAACCATTTTGTTTAATGACATCCACAGTATATTATTGTATCAAAACTCCTCCTAGATGTCCATAAATAATATGCTCTTAAAACCTTACTGGCAAAACCCGGTGAGAAAAAAATTCCTGTGAGGAAAAGAGTACACATATCTTAACTACGCTCGACGAATGCTTGCCTCGTTAAAAACATTATAAGGAAAACCCAATTGGGACAAAATCATGGTTAAGGAAAAGAGTACAACGCGTATTTTTCTCCCCTTGATAAAAACTTTACTTGATATCTTGAAAACAATGCATTGCAGTCTTCCATCATAACTTCTCAAATGTTGATGTTGGCAATCTTAAGTGAATAAGTTTACAAGATTATTACCTGAACGAGTCTTTGAACATCAATCTCACCATTTTGTTGAAGATTACGTGTGAAAAATACTTTTGGTGGAATATGCTTTGTCCTATCTCATTTGATTGTATCCTCCCTTCAATATTATTTTCGTATATAGTGGCTGGAATATCCTTTGCCAAAAGAAAATCATATATTAATTGAGTATGACATATCATGATTCCAACCAAACACATCCATGACTTACTTATTGATCAATATGATTTGAAGAAGTGGTTACCAATGTTTGTTGAATGTCTAGATATTGTTGTGTCTCCATATGTAGGGAAATAGCTCATCTGCGGGTGATCTTTATGTAGATCAAATAATTATTTGCATCTACGTAATCTTATTTCTGACTCATGAGAGTTTGATCAATTTTATTGAAACTCGTCTTTTCTTCTCAAAGAAAGTCATACATCTTCTAGCATTTGCATAACCAGCAATCTGTAAGTTCACTAATTGCACTAATACATAACATTTTAAATCATTTTCATGAGGTTGAAAAGATGTCTCTACCAAAAATGGGGGGACTTGATTACACTCTTCTTATCCCCCCCAAGACAAGTCAGCTAAAACGCAACCTTACAATAAGTGCGGAAATACGTTAATAAAAATCCAAAACCTGTTAGTCACGGTTTACAAGCCTCTAATATTGGCAATTGATTCAAAAGAAAAACTCAAGTCTCAAAGTGAACTTGTTTTCTAGAATAGAACAAATCATATTATGGAGAGAAAGTCTGCTGAGATGAAACAGGCTACCTCACAATGCTCCGAAGCTCGAAAAAGAAAGAGAATGACAAGTACAACAAATCCAGGCCATAACCTACAAAAATTTGTAGAAGCAAGGGGTGAGTTAACCAACCAAGCACGGTACATCAGCACGTAAAACTCTAAACACACAAGGGGAATAAATACGGGTACTCCCTCCACCCCAACCGAACCTCCACAACTACACCTGCAATTAAATCAACTCCAACCTAACACTCACAGCTTACATAGCACGTAACTAAAAACAACAAGGTGGCACTTGACAATTATATCCTCCACACAAACACTTTAACAAGTACTTGTCCCCAACAACAATACTTCAACAAAGTTATATTCCGCAATAACAAGTTCAATATTGGTCAATCACATTTTCCAGAAAGACAATCAAATATCACAACAAAGATCAAGTCACTAGATGAGTAAGTATGTGCAATGCATGGAATCTGTCAAGTAAGATGATGCATGTCTGACCTAGTGAAGACACACCCCTGGCTCTCAGTCCGGGACCCATTGGGACATATCTAGCCATCATCTTCCGGCGCGCACGACGACGACCCTCGATAATAGTAACCATCGCGGCGCGCAGATACCTCCCCTCGAAAATACAGTATCCATCGCGGTGTGTGATACGTCCCTCGAACTGGTGTACTCTCTTAAGTACTCATCTTTTCCAATGTCACATAACACTGTCACAACCAACGGCCTAGAATAATGCAGATAACACTTCACACAAATAATGAGTGAGATGACCATTTTCATAACATCGCCGAGGTTTCACACCACACAAACATTAATCACAATCGACATGTTCAACAAGCCTTCAACCTTTCTAAACAAATCACCATAACATTCATCACATTGCCTTTTGTTTATCCCCTTTTTTCATCATTACAATTAATCGGGTCCAGTGGACACGTGCAACCCATACCATTCCCAATACTCCCAAACATATACCACAATGAATACATCGCATTTCATACATTTTAACAAGAGTTTAGAAATCTACTTCCTGTAGCCAATCGAATAATTTACTCTTCACTACAAGAAATGAAGGATTTGCAACCATATTTTTTTGTTGCGAAAATATAGAGGATGTTGTTGCAAAAATACTTTTGGCACCAATATAAAAGTTGTTTGCAATGTTGTTGCAATAAACGCTGATGCGAAAAGTTTACAACAACAAAAATATATTGATGTCAAAACTAACTTATTGCCACAAAAATAATGTTGGGCCTTAATGACTACAATTGTTGCTTATAAAAACTTTTGCAACAAAATATAGTGTTGCCACAAATTATTTTTTTACCCACCATTAGTTGTTTGTAAAAAAAAAAGACAAAAAAGTTTAGTTATACTGTGTTAGGAAGGCTTTTTAGCAACAATAATTTTGTGGGCAATAAACAATTTTCTATACCTTTAGCAACAATTTTGTGAGTTTTTGCTACCTAAATAATACCCCATTTTCCTTTTCTAAATTTTCTACAAATATTTTCTACACTTTTAGCAACAATTTGTAGCCTGTTATACCAAGACATGTTTCTTTAGAAACTTCTTCACAAATATTAATATTAGAATAATAGAAATTTTGAAAAGGTCCATATGATGAAGATTGATATCCAAAGAACTAAATAACTTATAGTGTGGTTTGTACTTTTTAGTAGAAACAATACGCAAGTCCTTAGTTATATTCTAATCCAACCTAGCTAGTTATAACTTTTTGAATTGTCCAATCTTCCAAAGTACTTGTATGGAAGCAATGGTTCAATTCTGCATGTTCGATCCTGCAAATAAAAGTAAATAATAATTATAAATTTGATAAAGCAAGTACATAAAATACACAAATAAAATCTAAAAAACAGAGTATCACCTCAAACACTCAATAAACACCCAAACACACTTTATATCAGGATAAATTCCTTAGCTTCTTAATTATTTCAATTGAAAATGATCCAAAATCAAGACACTTTGTAACTTGTATAAATAAGTGAGCGAGATTTTTCGATTTGGCAGACCCATTTTCCTTATTTCTTCAACCCCAAGAATGTCACTAAAAATCAGATTAACTCTATAAATTGTAAGGGTAAGTAGAGTGAGATTTCCCAATTTGGCAAAGGATCATCGTTCACTTCCTTCAACCCCCAGAATGTCCATATAAACAAAAAAAGTCAAAATTAATCTTAATGCTCCTTTATTACTAAATTTTTTTAACAGTTCCAGATTCTAAAGACTTCCTTAAATCCCTTCTTATCAAAACTGACCAAGAGTCATTAATGAGTCAAAAAGAGAAAATACTAAATTTGAAAACCCAAGCACAACTCTCTATTGTAGGGATTTAATAACTCTTTTTTTCATAATCAACTTCCTGTTTGGCATACTACTCTCCAATCAGGATACCAACACTACTCATCAAAAAGTCGAATATAGCACGCATCCTTCATATTTCGATTTCAAAGCTAGAGAAGCTGTCTCTAATATTCCTTGGTATATACTACTCAATAAGATGAGACATAGTTAATAGCCTTGTTTTGTACAAATTGGTGCATTCCTACGACCAGACCATGTAGCCCTTGTATCTTCACGATCAAGAAATTGCAAATACAAAGATTACCAATATCTCATAAATCTTTTAACTCATTGCATTTTCTAGTATTACATATTGTAATTAAACATAAACTATTATGGGAGAAGGCAGTGTATATGACTTACTCTTGAGGTCTGGGAGTGAAACAAGAATATATTTTAGGAATACCTCACTTGATTTCTTCTTTCATCTCACAATTTTCCTCAAGGATTGATTTTTCACTCAAAAGCCTCTTTTTTGTTTTCTTCTGCGGTACGCAAACATACAACGAGCTTTTCAACTCTCATGGAGTATTATCAAAGCACCTGTAATTAGTAAGTCACATGATTTGTTATTTATGAATACGAGTCTGGACAAACTATAAAGGCCAAGATTAGTTTTTTTGACATTAACCTAATTATTTGCGTCGACCAATTTCTTTCGGATAAGTTTTCTTTAACCTTGAGAACTCAACATTTTTTTTTTTTTTTTGGAAGCCCGCATTGTCTAAGTTCGCTTCTCTGTTAGGGCACGGCCTATAATCAAGAATGGAGGCAATAAAATGAATGCTTGTCCCCTGAAAATCTCCCATTTTATCACATTTAATATACTTAATCCTACACTTTTTCATTGCACAATGTATTGAATTTATCACTCATAAATAGCCATTTCATAAGTTTTGCTTCTCAAATTCAAGACGTCCTTTCAAGTTATCCACTCTTTCTGCATCTATGATTCTTTGAGTTTTGTCTTTACATGTAAATCTTCCTGTCAATTGAATCACCAACATAACGATTATAAGCTTTAATAAAACCAAAAATCTATATCAAAATTGTATTTGTTTGATTTAATTAAAATGGATTGATAGGATATGCTAGAGATATAACTACTAAGGAGACTGTATTACTAGCCCAAACAAAAGTTTTTTACTAATCCTACTAAAACTTCCTAATAGTTACATTTACTAAAAAGAAATAATTTTAAATAAAAATTACTTTACCCAATTGTTATGCAGTAACTGCAACCTTGTCCTCATTAGAAAAGTAGTTGAAGTGTAAAGATATAAAGAATTGAAGCAGGAAGGTCATTCGTTAAAATGGTACAAATTAAATAGTTTTAGTATGTCTATAAAAAGAATAGAAGAGGAAGAGGGTGAATATGTATAGTGAGAGTTAAAAGTGTGTAGCGATGAAAACATCTACTAATTTAGTGATGTATACTATAAATAAATACTTGGGATTCTTCAAATGAGATCCTAGCGCCATCATGCTCTCTTTTTAACAATTTTTGGTCATGCACTAAACGAAATTCCATTACTTCTCTGCGGATTCTTCGCTCCTCTTCAAGTTTATTCTTACTTCCATGTTTGATCTGCTGACACCTCTCGTGTCTAGGTTCTTCTTTCTCTTCCTTTTTGTTGTGGCTCGAAGTTGTTCTTGAATTTTCAGTCTAGAAATATCTACTTGCTGACTTAATTCCCATCCTTACCAAGAATTTCTTTTTTGATTTTTCTCCCATGTTTTGCACAAATGCAGCATTAATAAAGGATCCCATCGGTCCCTCGTCAATATCTGAATTTGTTTCGCATAACGTGCCTTTCACTTTGTCCTACAAAAAAGGTTTACAAAATTAATTTCCTCATATAATTAAATAAACTCACTCTATTATAAAGGTTTAAAGAACAAAGTAAAAAATAAGCATTGACTTCAGCAAAGCACTAGTAACCCATTGCCATTTGGCTTCATGTGAGTTTATGTCCCAAAGTTTTTGAAATTTGGCTCTTTTGTCCAGTGGTTTATTCCTCTGTCAAAACACATGAAATTATGTTTTGTTCAAAATTGTAAGAATACGATCGATCAAAAGAAAGACATGGCGTATCTCCCCCACCGCTGTCATAAGAACACCGCTTGAAAAGTTTTTTCTCCCACCCCCCCCACATAATATTCCACTTCGTTTTTTTGGCCTTGGATTTTTGTTTCTTTCACTCATTTTTCTGCATAAGTTAAAGTTAGAATTATTTTGATCTGATAATAAAAGAAGTAAAAAATACAGGAAAATATAAAAGGCTTGAAATTTTCACTTTTACTACCTTAAATTTCATCAGATCTGAAGGTAGTCTCCAAGAATTTCATTAGTTTCATAACATCTGTTGGATATTTTAGACCTCCTCTTTTGTAGAAAATTTCTTAATGATCTGATGTCTGCTGCTCGACGATACGATATAATTTTTGCTGTTGAAAAATGGTTATCACGATTGTGTTTATGTCCGTAAGCTGAAAGGTGTCTTGTATCAAAACAATATAAATAACTAATTGAGTTCAAGGACAGTAGAGCTCCCTGTGGAGAGAACACCCCTTACCACATATATCAAAGTTGGTAAAAAAAAAACTCCCTCTCCTCATTCTCCCCAGCAGTTTCTACCATCCTAATCACATTTGGCGTTTTAGTTTTCGAAAGCTGTTAGTAATAGGAGAACAAACACATAGTCCAATAGATTGAACAAAATTTGAGTACTCATTCAAAAAAATACAAGAATAACAAGTTGATAAGGAGATCAATGACAATGCAATGAGTTTAAAGCGTTCTTCAAGAGTCTTCAGTTTCTGCAGCAAGCCTGATTGCAATGTTCTATTGATCACGTCAGCTGGCTTGTCTGCTTAACAGTCCTATATATTTTCCAGTTTCATTCATCCAGGCACACATCAAACTGATAGGCAATAAGGTCTACATTTTCTGCTACATGTCCTTGAGCTGGAGCTAGTTGATAAGTTCTCTTAAGTGGGTCCTTTCGATAATTAGTTAGAATGACCACTTGATTTTGTGGATTAAAAAAAAAAACCCACACCATGAAAGATTTAATTAATAGGGAATATAGATTAAAACAGAAATGAAAAGTATTTATGTAACCGGTACAACACAGCACATGTACAGAACAAGTAACAAGTTTGAGAAGCATTGACTGCATCCTTAATACAAAGGGGAAAGCACCAAACCTGGCAGTTAAGGGGAGTGCGACACGTCCCTTGAGGAGTAGTACATCACCAGAAATACTATACTGGACTTTACCAACAACACACAAAAAGATATAGAAACCTAGAAAATCAAAACACACTATGAAAAATTTAGCCATTTCCAACAAAAGAAAACGACAGAGAACACAACTAATTTTATTCATGCAATTGTCTATCCATCAATTATAATACAAAAGAAAGCAATTAGCTGGCTTCTTGACGAGATAAATAGGCAGAGATACATAATCAGAGATATAGTAACTACCATTTACATTTCAACCAAACAAAATTATAAGGAAAAAGAACATTACCAGCAATAAGCAACAATGCATGTCTTTGTCTAGGATCAGAACTCCCTTCCAATTCTTCACATCATGTCTAGAATTATGGAGAACTTTCACAGAGAGATCTGTAATAAAATCTTTACTCCAGGACCTACGCACTGTTGCGTAGTCTGGTGGATGAGCACCTTTCAACTTTCCATTGTCATTTTTCATTTTCCTTACGTTTCTTTTGGTGTTGAAAAGCCATGTTGTCTTTCCTCTTCCCTTCCTTTTTTCTCTTCAAAAAAATAAAGATATAAAATATATGTAATAAAACATTATATGATCAGATATTTTGAATAACAAAAATTTAACAAATGGATAAAATTTACTGGAGGGGGGGATCACTTACATTTCAGTAGTTTCATTATCATGAGAAATATGCATATTTTTCATCATGGTTGGCTGAAATTAACAACAAAAAGCAATGCCAAATAAGAATAGTGATAAAATAATGTTCAAAAATAAGAGAAAAAGTAAAGTTTTCTCGAAGAATAAATATAAAGAGGATATGCCAAAAAAGTAGAAAAATAGAAATAAGGTTTCGCGTCAAGTGAAAAAACAAAGCTTCTGTATGACCAAACTATATTCAACAATTTATTTTGCATGACAAGTAGAAAATTCAACACCATCATAATCGCTCTATTCAATAGTATCTTCATCATTTCAGAATCATTGAAGTCTTCTACCTTTTCGTGATCAATATCATATATACTACAAGTCGGCTTTTCCTAGTATTTAGAGGTGATTACAACACTCACCCATCAAATATCTTCTCTTTCTTTCTGATGTTAGCATTGCTCCAACCTCTACTTATTGAAGTGTTTCTCCTCTTTCAACAAGTCAATCAGTTGATATGTTCATTTCATCTTTTTGTTCGGGAAGATCATTCAAAGGTCGTTGGTCTTACCCTTCATCACTGAATGCCATTTTTCACTTTGACCATGTTTCACATATACACATGATTGAGCCTGTGAACCTAGAGATGATAAGGATCACTAGTGTAATGAAGTAGTGTTATATCTAAACAGACAAATCCATATTCACTCTTTTTTGTAACCTACTTTGACTACGACCTTGAGGAGGAACTTAAACCAATCACATTCGAAATACATTAACGGATCTTATTGTTCATATATTGGATCTCAAAATTCTTTCGATCCTTCCAAAATAATCAATATTTACTGTAATGTTTCATCACTCTTCACAACCACACCACTATTTTGAGTTTTCAAACCAGCTCAGATTAATTGTCGAAATCGTAGAACATTCGAGATATATCCGCATAACAAAAAAACTCGAGGATGGAGGTTTGCCAAAATTGTAATCTGCAGTAATCGGTTATCACCATCTTCCTTTAACTTGTATCAATGTAGTATTTTAATTACAAAATCAAAAATAAATTTATGTTATTAAAAAAGAATAACTAGGCATCATCAAAGGAATGATTTTACCTTTTTTCAAACCATAAAGGAAATTCTCCTTGTGTCTCTTGTACATTCTATTATTCCTTGTTAATTCTAGGTTCCCTATAACTTGTGGAAGATTGAAAAAAATAAAAACAAAATTAGACATAATTGTTTAAGGTTTGACGAAATTGATTTTTAAAGGTAAAACCCATATCACTTCAATCCAAGGTCTGAACTTCCTCACAATTTGGAGAATGTAAAACTGAGGCCACTGATTGTTTCTAAGTATTACATTAGTCCCAGGAACCCCCCGGCTAGTGGTTTACCATGAAACTAAATATCGATAAGTATTGTTGTTCAATTGTTAAAATAAATTAGAATTCAATATATGGACGATGTTATTAGCGTTGGTTCCATACGCCCTCAAAAATCTAGGAATAATTGTAATCATTCCCTACAATTTGACCCTCAGCAAATTGATCCTTCTACATTGATAATTGTGAGTACATAACTTCAAGGTTCGTAGGAATCTACGAACAAAAAATATTAATTTTTTTCAATAAATTTAATCAAAAAGAAAGAATAGATTTAAAAAGGTAGAAAACAACACTTTCAATGTAATAACATCCATCGAAATGAACAGGGACCACCCAACTTTGCCTCATTGCCAAAGAATTGCCAAATGAAAAACATAACATCAAGAACGTCGGCCTAACACACGTTCTAATTACCATAGTGTTACTCGTAGCTTGGTGTGTTATCTAGCTGAATCTAGCTCTCCATAGATAACTCTTTAGAAACACAAATTCATTAAAGACAATGAGAATTCACTTAAGGGTCATGTGCCCTCTTTTGGTAAAATTTCTTTAATGATAAGTTGGTACTATTACGTGAAGAGAACATGATGATCATGACTTTTAAGCCCAAAAATTTTAGCTCCTTGATACATCGACTCTAATGTTTAAAGCGGTAAGCAATCGGAAACTTAACTTCTTGATGGAGCTGACAAAAAATTGAATCCTTCGGCCTTAGACAGAGTATAACTTGATGGAGGAAAGTATGTACTTTATCCCCACTTTTATGGGAAATGACGGGAACTTTTTGACTCTTCATTTCTTGTGTAAGTCCAATCGATAGATTTCAGGGTTGTCCTTGTTTTCCCTTCAATATCCAACAATGTACCGAACACACTTTCACTAATATTTTTTAAATGTGCATCACACCAAATTTATGTCTCACAAAAAGTCTGCCATATGGAAGTCAAAGAATATACTTTCTTTTTCCATTAGTCATGTCTTTCAGTCGCGTTTTCATTTTTCTGTTTTGTATCACAGGACCTTTGCAAACAACAAAAGGCAAAGAGGTATTAATTGAAACCAAGACATCTTCACCATTCAAGATGGGTGCCAATTCTTTCGTTCCTTTGTTATTACGAAATTTTTTTTATTGGACGAAAGGATGTTCATCTCACAGAACTACGATGACCCATATAACATTGTTTCACCATGTTACGTAAGAAGAGCAAGTATGCAAATGAAAAACACTGGACAACGCTAATTTCCTTTAGTGACTCCAACCCAGAAAAATACCATAAGCAGGGAAAAATCATTGATTGTCCACAACAATGAAGCATGTTAATTGAAAATTTTGTTTCATAAAAGCACATAAGTCTCAATTTCCACCCCCCAAAGATTTTTCAAATCATCAACCAAAGGTGGGATGATTACCGTTCAATATCCATACCAGGAACTTTTGGTCCAGGATAAGGAATCAGTAAAGCAACAAAAGAGTAGATTGTTTTCATGCAATCCACGGGGAAGATTGGGAAGAAGGAAGATTTATGGAATCCAGATAACTGACCCACATGTATAGAATTACTTCATTGAACCAAAGATTAAAAACCATCATGAAGCAAGTCCAAGTCACGCTACGAGGATCTGAAGCAAAATTTGGATTTTTTCATCCAACTTTTCCACGCAAACGAGTCAGCAGATGTCGTAACCTCCATCATAACTTCATTCTCCCCTTTTTTTTTTTTTTATTTTTTTTTTCACCACCTCATTTCTTTTGCGGTTCTTAGTCATAACAATAGTTTTTGTAATCAGGTATCATAATAGGGAAAGATCTAAGATCGTTTAGAAAATTCCTTTCTTTTTGTTATCTCAAAATTACCGAAGCAACTTCAACTATTGGAATCTTTTCATTTTCTAGTGTCACATCTATTTTCACCACATTGAGGACATTGTTCAAGATTAACCCTATCCTTTTATAGAAGATACAGGATTAATGCATGCATCTATTCACATAATATAAACCCAAAATCTTTTAATCTTTGAACTTCATAAATATAATCTCGGAGCACATTTTCTTTAGGTAAAAGCATCACTAATTAATTTCAACAAAGAGTCAACTGAAGTATTACTTCCATACCATGCATCACTTCATTTGAAAAAGACGCACACTATAAAGCGGAGTTTGGAGTACTTTTACAACTGGATACAATCGAATATTCTGCATCTTTCATTAATTATAGCATCTCTTAAGTTCTGCTATTAGGCTCTTCGTCGCGAGACCTCAGTTGTGTCATTAAACTCATCACTATGATTGGAACACCATGATAATTCATGCAACATTCATAAATTGGAAAATCTCATTGTAAACTTGAATCTTACTAAGATTGTTCATCATCTGAAGAAAGATCTAGCTCTCAGACTGAATCCACCTTTTGATATGTTTGATTCATGCCAAACTACAAAACTCTCTTCTACACTTCATCTCGCGTTTTCCAAAGAACATTATTGCTTTTATGCGACGAACATTGAATTCTTACACCAACCTCAAGATTAGAAAATGCAAAATTCAAAAATAGGCCACAACCATTTAAAATGGGTTTGGTAAGCTCTATTTCCAATAAGTATCACTTTTATCCAGTATAACGTACCTATAACAATTGTAAATCAATTTTAAATAAAGTTATATGATTTTTTATGTTTAAAAAATAAAAGAAAAGGTTAGAGGAAAAACTCAGATTAAAAAGGTCAATATAAAAATCTGAAAGTCCTTGTAAGACCAGTAATATTTTTTGTGATATGTACATCTACGAACATGCTGCAAAGAATAATTTTATTCTTACAACCTCTCATATAAAAGAGTATAAAATAGCTTAAGATAGAATAGATAATCATTTAAATTAGTCAAATATACAGCTAATATTTCAATATCAATACAAAACACTTAAAAGATGTTTAGATATTATCTCTCCATATGATAGATGTTGATTTCCATGGTACTAGGACATATCAAATGTATCTTTAACATATGCAGAAGAAGAAAACAACAGGAAATAAAAGTGTATGGTAAAATCGATGGGTATGCAGGCAAGTTAATTCAATCTAAGTGAGTAATAACAAGTTCATAGGCACAAGACACACAAGGTTGGTCCAAAGAATCTTCAGACAAGCATACACATGACCAAACTGATTTACATCAACACTTATTACAATGTAATGAAGAACATGAAATGAAACAAAATGTAAATTGTGATCCACACCTGTTTAACACTAGAAACAGGTTGTAGTATTGCTCCCAACACCAAAAACCTTAGCTTTACCGTGTCAATAGATGGAGGATGACACACTGTAAGAACAATAAGCCATGCTAAGAAACATTAGTTTATAATTAATCTAAAAAAATTATTATTCAAATCCAAGTTGTTTTAATTAACAGAAAGAAATATTTACAGATTTCCTCTTGAGGACACCACTACCTTAAAAACTAATTGAGACGTTGTTTACTGTAAAACATGATGCGACGCTTATGCTTTCACCGTTTGCTGTCCATCTTTTTTTTTGTTTGTTAGTGAAAAAATTAATTCTTCTATAGTAATTATGATAGTATTTGCTAATTAATGTAATTGTTATTGAAATTGTGATATTTTATGGCAATTAAATATTTAATTTTTTATATTGATTCGCGCCTCGATTTATAAAAAGGCCGGAGCGACAAAGGCGAGGAATAGGAGTTGTTTTTCGATTGTCGATAATGGAACTGGAGAAGAAGTAGGGGCAAGAAACTTATTTATTTTTGGATTGATGGATCGGATCGCAGGTTTGGGTAGAGGCTTCAGAAGGGCAGTTTTCTTGGTTTTTGAGCTCGGTAATGTCTGCTATGCTAATCCCTACGATGTACCAGATAGTGGCAAGTGGCCACTAGAGGAATAATTGTACACTAGATGGATTACGTTTCTTTATACAATTGGGAAGCCTGAATAGATTTACATCCCAAAAATCTGAGATGAAGACCTGTTTAGCTATTAAATAATTGTACATGGCATCACAAATGCCTTCATCACAAACAGATTCACGACACCAAGTTGCAAACTTTTTAACTACTTTAAACCTGGCATCCTTAACTCAAAATGAGCGGGTTATAAGTTATATGGTAGGGGACATGCACGAATATCTCTGCAGAAGCTACCTCTATCATCGGGAAGGAAATGAACCAATCTGCCAACTACAAAGAATTTAGTAAAATAGTGTTTCTAGTATACCAGATTACCAGCGGGTTCAGTTTTGATCTCAAGTAGTTAATATCATAATGTTTAATCTTTGAGTACGGTGAAAGGTGAAAGAAAGAAGAAATAACAAGGATTGATACAATATCTAAAATGAGGACCAATTTCTTGCGAATTCTCCAAGACAACAACAGTGGGAACTTTACTTTAATATTACGATCCACTCGGGTCGGCCTTTTCAGGACCTGATCATTGATTTATTGAAAGAAGCAGTTGAATTAGACTAACAAATTTAACTATGTCCGTTACTATCTCGGTTATTAAAACCATTTGCACTTAATTTACCAGAAGAACTACAACTCTTTTTGAGATCATGCTGCCAATGAGAGATAGCACTTGATGTCACTTCTGCTAATTTGCCAAATACCATTCGTGTATATGGTTAACAAATAACATAATAGGTTCCAAAAATAGATTGGCACTGTTTATGAGTTTGAGCGTTGCAACAACTCTTGTGGAGCTGTATTTGGTAATTGTGGATCTATGGTTTGTGCTAATACGTGTTCTATCAGTTCTATTTTCCGTTCATGGTCAAATAAAAAAAATAAACGAAGCCGTATTTGTTGCACGCAAAAAACATGGTCCTTCTTGTCGGGGAATACCTTATAGGTACTGGCTATGACTTCAATCGGATATTACTATCTACTTCTAGGTGACGTTCTATCTGCTGTGGGCTGGTTTTGTAAGGGTCGTAGTTATATAGGCGTGTGTTTGTTTTAAGCACTGAATTGTGGTCCTTCTTGCACCTGCGACATGACAGGCTTCATCCAGTGGTTTAACTGTTACGTGCACTGGAATGGCGCATGTTCGTCTAGTTTGCCTACTGTGTTACAAAATAACTTGAAGTTCTAATATCAGTTTAACTACAGGAAAAACTTTTTACATAGGCTGGATAATGGCTCTTGTATGGTTTGTTTTACATGTTATGCTTATGTACTACCTTTAGAGAAACCGCCAATGTTGGAACTTAGAGGATGTTCTCGCCTAACCAAAATCCAATAGTGAGAAGATTGAAATGACTTTATGCAAAAGGTATTACCCAAACATTCTTTTATGTGCAGAGGACAAAACAAGACGAAGATGACGATTCCAAGATTGCGAGAATGAGGAACAAACTGCAGAGGAGGGATCCAAAAAATATGTTACTTCATCATCTATGCGATTAAGTTTCTTAACTTGTAGAAAGAATACCGTGGGCTTGGGAATAGTTTTAGTATGCTTTTCTATGTCACAATTCCCTATTCTGGACCACACACAATATGTATGTTCAGCTTCTAATCACATTTGTAGTTATTGAAGTACGCGAATAGATTGGTAACCTTAAATCTATCTCGAGCCCAATCGTCTTCAAGCATTCTTAGGGAACATATTACTGCGTGAACTACTTTCAAAGGAAGTTGATAACGTGTAGATCAAAGTATTTGGTCAAAAAGTTTGAATTCTAAAAATGTTTTTTAAAAGGCAACAGCATACATTAACTAAACATATCTTGCACATACAGAAAAAATAGGCACACACATTAATCAAGGAATAAATAACAACGCATTTGATATTTAAGACAAGCTCCATTAATTTCAGCCGAGAAGAAGGTCTTGAAAACATTAGAATTGTAGAGTAGAATTATTGACAGTATCTGTCTCTTAATCCGTTTTTGATGTTTGAAGTCACTACTTGCCAGGGCTATATATGTTCCATCCATGATACACAAGGAAGAAAACTCTTAACAATTATTAAGTTAGATAAAGTGCATAGGCCTTTGTTCTATCACATTTCAGAACACCTTTTTTTCTTTTGTTTGTGCCTAACCAAAACAAGTTTTGTTTTTTTCTTTGGAACACCCACTATTGCACCACCACAAAAAATAAACAAAAAACACCCCCAAATAACATGTATACGCAATTTTGTTACTCAATCGGTACTAGTAATAACTCAGTAAGTAGTAATTTTGTAACAATCTCAGCAGAAAAGAGAAAAAAAAAACCCTTAACAAAGCATATTTGAAATCTTAGAAAATATAACCTAGGTAGGACTCATATGCATTTTAGATAAGAATACGCAAGAATTAACAAAACTTTGTTGGAAAAGAAACAAAATAATACAGAACAGAAAAACTCACCAGAGATAGACTTCACAGGCCATACAAAGTTCTTCTTAAGGGCATCAGAAAAACCTAGCTTTCAGTTATCCCTATAAAACTGATGAAGAAGCGCTCTTCTGGGAAAAGAAAACTAAAAAATTGGTGAAATTCTCTGCAAAAGAAAATGGCAAAAAAATAAAAAAAGCCCGCGTATCTATGGCGGACAAAAAGGAGCGAAAAACTTAAAAAAAAAACACTATTTTCCACAATATATGATGTCCCCCCCCCCATATTAAATATATTAGCAACAATAATAATTATATTTGTGGCAAATATTTTTCAATTTTGATGGGCCAACAAAATTAATTAAATTATTGCCATTATTAAGTTGGTGGTCATTCATAGAGGCATACACCAAAGGTGCAGTCATAAAAATGACCATTAAACATGAATATAAAGAAGGAGGTTATGGAGGTGAAAGGTACAAGAATCATATCATAAAGGTGGATGATTATCTTTCAAATGGAGGGAAATAACGTAGTAATTCTTGGTTTGTAGTGAATTATCTCATCCTGCGAGGAACGTAATGTAGTAAATCCATGGTTAAGGACATCCCAAATAGATTATTGTATAACAATCCTCCGTAGTATGTCCATTTAAATAATATGCATATTAAAACCTTACTTGCGAAAAAACAGGGGAAAACAGTTCTGTTTAGTTTGAATGGAAAAAGATTAGTACACATATCTTAAACGTTGAAGTCTTGCCTCGTAAAAAACCATTATAAGGGACAAACCCAACTCTGGGGACAAAATTTCATGGTTAAGGAAAAGCAGTACAACGCTTCATTTTTACTCCCACTTGATAAAAAATTACTTTACTATCGAGTTATATTGAAAAACAATGCATTTGCAGTCTTCCATCACAATTATTCTCAAATGTTGATGTTGGCCATCTGAAAAGTGAATAAGTTTCAAAGATTATTACATGAACGAGTCTTTGAACATCAATTTACCCAATTGTGTTGAAGATTACGTGTGAAAAATAATTTTGGTGGAATATGGCTTTGTCCCATCTCATTTGATTTGTATCTCCCGTCAATATTATGTTTCGTATCTTAGTGGCTGGAATATCCTTGCCAAAGGACAATCATATATTAATCTGATGGATGACATATCATGCATTTCCAACCAAACACCATCATGACTTACTGATGATTCAATATGACTTTGAGAAGTGGTACCAATGTTTGTTGAAGTCTAGAATGGTTGTGTCTCCATAGAGTTAGGGAAATAGCTCATTCTGCGGGGTTGGGTGATCTTTTATGTAGATCGTAAACTAATTACCTCTGCCAGAAGATAATCTTATGTCTGGACCTCATGGAGAGTTGATCAATTTTATTGTTGAAACTCCGTCTTTTTCTTCGCAACGAAAGATAAGTCATTACATCATTCCTAGCCATTGACTAACAGCAATCTGTAAGTTCACTATTGCACTAATACATAACATTTTTATTTTCAAATATTTTCATGAAGGCTGAAAAGAGGAGTTGTCACGGACCCAAAAAAGGACGTATTGATTGGCCAACTCGTCTTACCCACCAAGGGACAAAGTTGCATAAAAACTCAACTCATTACAATAAGTCCGGATAAATAAAATTAAAGTTAACTTAATACTTTTTCTCGCTTGTTTTATTTTTGCCCAATAATAAAAATTCCAAAACCTGGTAGTCACGTTTACAAGCCCTAAGTATTGCACATTGATTCAAAAAGAAAACTCAAGTCTCAAATGAACTTGTTTCTAGATAGAACAAGAGCATTAATTGGTGGAAAAGGAAGAACGTCTGCTGAGATGGTAAAAAGCTACTCTCACAATCTCAGAAGCCTCGAAAAAATGGAAAGAAATGACCAAGTACAACAAAATCCAGGCTCATAACCTACAAATAATTTGTAGAAGCAAGGAAGGAGTACCAAACCACACGGACTCAGCAAGAAACCTTAAACACAAGCTACCGGGATGAGGAAATACGGGTACCCTACACCCCCAAATTCGAACCTTTTTTCCCCCCCCCACCCCCACCCCCCCCCCACAACTATAACCGGAGCAAAATCAACTCCAAGCCTAACAGCTCAACAGCTTACAGAGCACGTAACTAAAAAAAAACAAACACTAGACAAATTCATAGCCTCCACTAAAAACCACTTTAACCCAAAGTACATGTTCGCAATCAACAATACTTCAACAATTAATCTCCGCAATATACAAGTTCACATTTGGTATTATCAACAAGTTTTCAAGCAAGACCAATCAGATAGATCAACAAACATTCGATATATTAAAGTCACTAATGATAAGTATGTGCAATTGCAATGGAATGCAATGTCAAGGATAATGATGCATGTCTGACCTAGTGAGACAAACCACGCGTCTGGTATTCAGTCTAGGGGACCCAAGGGGGACACCGATCTGTCCATGCCCATCTGTTGGGATCCTGCAACGCCACGACCCGTCCAGATAAATTAGTAGACATAGTCGCAGGCATGCGATACGTCCTGCGAAATACCGTATACCATCGCGCGAGCGTGATTAAGTCTTCCTACGTAAAATGGGACATCCTCTAAGTACTCAATCTTTTCATATGATCATAACCATTGTACACAACCAAGGCCTCAGGATAATGCAGATAACAAACTTCCACACCAATATAATGAGGATGAGGACCATTTCATACATCGCACAGTTTAAAACCAACAAACATGACAAGTCACATCGACAATGATTCAAACAAGCCATTCAACACTTTCTCAACTAAAAACACACATAAACAATTAATCACATTGGCCTTTTGTTATCCCCTTTTTTCATCATTACAAATTATACCAATGTGGACCAATGTCCACCATCCACCATTAACATACTCCAAACATATTACACAAGGAAAAAGACACGAATTTCTACACTTAAACAAGAGTTTAGAAATCTACTTGCCTTGCCAATCGAATAATTACCTCTGACTTGGAGCCTTCCCCTTTTTTGTGAACTTTCAAACTCCAAAGCAATCATTCACATACATATATCACAATAAGCTTTCAAACTAATCACCTCATATTGCTATACGTCTAGCATAGACAAAAAAAAACCTCAATCCTCAAGTATACAATCCAAATTCCTAATCTTGAGATATTTCCATTATCAGTAACTCAATTACAAAATCATTAGTAATCATGGTACCAATATTGTCCATGTACTTGACTATAATTAAAAACAATAATTACACTATTTATTTTCTTGCGGACCCGATACCGTGCAAAAGAAAAATTAATATTTTATCCCTCCTTCATAATCCAATTGCGATATGTATGCCTATCTTATAATATATCATACCGTTGCATTGTATACCAATTATTTAGGTTGTTTGAGGAAGGAAGGAAACTTAACCACCAAAAACCTATTCTATCTTGGAACACATTCGACTGAATGAGTCTAGACGGAGATATGAATACGTTGAAGCCATACATATACATAACAACACATCTCCAAATAAAACATGTTAATTCCAAAACGCACGTAAGCAGACAAAAAGCTGATTTGTATGCATATTAAGATTAAACAACTAACTATAAATTGAAGAAGCTCCTCACTACATTATATTAATAACATGTATCCTCCAACTTCAATATAATGTGAAAGGGAAACTTGGAATTGTATAGTTCTGACATGGAGAACTACGTTGCCTCCATTTTTCATTCGTCTACCGCCGATGCCGTAGTCTCCCGATTCCTGTTCTATTTTTTGTTCTAAATAAAATAAACTAATTTGTACCAACAAGGGGCAAAACCCAACTAGCCTTAATTTAATAAGTATATATAGGTATAAATAACATTATCGCTTAGTCCACAAACCATCAATTAATAAAAATTAATTTAATAAGTATGGGGCAATAATTAACTAGAGTTTAATTAAATAGTTTTAAATTGTGTGAAATATGATTTTTGGGTTATTACCAAAAGATCCTTTTATTTTGTGTTAAGAACTCTCAAAATCATAGAGTTACTCAATGGAATAACTTTAAAACTTTTTAAATCCTTTAAGATTTTCATATAACCTTCATAATCTAGTTAGAAGTAATAATCATTCATTATGCATATTGAGTATTTCATCTATTGCCAGACAAAACAAAGTATCATTGCATTTTACCCATGGACCGACCCCCCCCCCCCCCCCATATCTTCCATTTAAAATGTCACGGATTTATGTGAAATTCTTTATGCTCGAGGCTATGAACTGTAACTTTAATCTTATGGTATACTTTCGCACAATGCGTCATTTGTACCCTTCAATGACAAGATATTTGATTCTAAGAACTATAGTTCAAAAACATCAACTTTTTAAGTGAACGACAATAGCTCGGGGAATAGTGTCAATATTTACTGTCTTCACTATAGACATATTACAAATTTAAGATCCTCGTAAACTATTCATAGCCTAAGTGATTATGATAAATCATATCCAAATATTACGTGACAATCATTTGATATCAATTTCAACTACGAATAACTTATCGAGATATCACATTAAGGACCTGAACCTTGCCAAGATTTTAAAAATGTTATGTCATAGTGGCTCTTCAAGCACTTGCCTAATAGGAATATTATTTTGGTTAATTTGTTCTCTCCTTTATCAAGGAGCAATTCGTTTAAACTTTGGAATCGATGGTCTTCATCACCTTCAACGGGATACCTAGGACCTCTGTACGTGAAGGACTACCGCTATTGAGCATTTGCAGCCTACAAGTAATAATATTGGGGTCAGCCAATACATATGGGAAAAATTAATTGCCAAATTGTGAAATTGAATCATTATATTTTTTTGAACCTTCAAGCTTCACACCTTTTTAATCGCCGAATATAGATAATTTCATACCCTCAAGAATTCAGCTGCGACACATATTCCCTAATGTTAGGAAATCAAACATTTCACCCTCACCTCATTGTGGGGGTCCATTCTGGTGGCGTGGAGGCAAATTAATAATTATTGTGCGCACTTAGTAAATTTTCTAAAAGAAAATTATTGTTCCGATCCTGAACCAATTGCCCTGTTGGGAGAACCTGTTCGCGGCTGATGCATTACATGTTTTAAAAAAACTCATCTCATATCCCAAATTTTTTATTTGACCAAGATGTGTTCTCATAATCATATGGTCTAGCTTATAATTAAGGCATTACAAATTCTAACTAAACCAACCAGCATTATCACATGACTTTATAGTTTGTGAATTGTGCTCTTAATTAGTAATTGAGCAAACAACTCCTACCAAGGGACCCAATTGTAAGTTGATACAATGTTGTTTGTTATTTTGGCGTGTAGTTGTCTTTGTGATTACATTTGACCCATGATTCAACCTTAGATTATGTTCAAATCAATTTAGGGGGATACAATCACAATCTTACGCTGGTACAATCCTATTTTTATCACACGAGAAAAAAAACAACAAAAAAGAATTTTGTAAGAATCTTTTATTGTGAATTCTCAATTTTCTTTTGAGCAATCACTATTTGGAATCGGACATGGCCAATTCCATTATGTCCAACTTTATATTTATACAAGTAAACTTACTAGTTTACTTTTTGCATGATTTTGATTCCTTACCCTGTCCGCTATTTGTATTTACCACACAAGCAACAGGGAAAAAAGGATAAAATTTAAATGCGTATCTTGGGCACCGGTAAATATTTTATTTGCTCCACTTGATCATAGTAATTTACGATATAAATTATTTCCATAATTTATAGTCTCACCCATAATATTTGTTTTTCATCTTCTAAAAACTTAAAGACGTTCCTTTGAGACTAACTACCCTAACCTCAATATCATTGAATAATTCATTCCTCCAGAGTTGTGTAACTACCTACAAACTTCCCAACGCTATTTTATGGGGACCATTTCCTTCAAGGAGAATATTAATATATTGTCATGGTGAAAATTATCACATGTCAGATATTGCTTCGGCAACCAATGACAAATTTGCTTGGTCATAACCACAATCTTTAATAGGATTGAACTATTTTTCTTTTGTCCTTCAATAGTCATAATTTAACATATCACAATATTTGTGTCTCCAATACTAATGCCATCTTATGTCAAAAAATTTTTTCAATATCTCAAACCTACCGGAAATGGCAGACGTCACATTTATCCAACAATCATGGATATGTTCTTATCCATAAGAACACAAGTCAAATTTTCTTAAGAAATGGACCATAAACCATGAACATGATCTATCAGTTTTATAGAAACTCGAATGATAACTACTTTTAACCATTTATCAAATTTATGTTGATCACTCAACATTCACTTAAGATATCCACATTACAAATATACTATTCACCTTTGTATTCTTTTATTTTGACGGAGGATTTAAAAAAAAATTTTATTTATTGGGTTGCACCAACTCAATATGCC
>JAKWJA010001750.1:0-25775 GCA_027704765.1 Solanum habrochaites | reverse complement strand
CAAAATTGAAATCCCCCCCCCATGAGTACCCAACCGGCGCCCTGACCCAAAGCGTCGTGGGGCAACAAAAAGTGGTTCCGGCACATCCCGAGGATTATCAGGGTCGCGATGGTGGGTGGGCGGGCTAACTAACTAGGTCCAAATCTTGTTAGACACATTAAGGGAACGTAAGCAATTACACCGACTCCCGACCACGACAACGGAAGGGAATTGCGAGTGTACACGTGGGAAAAAGTCTCGCGGTTGCGGACGGGGTTAACGAACAAAGAAACACAAAGGTGGATGGGGGGTTGCAAGGGGTCCTAAATCAATGACTGGCAGGAGAATAACTGTGTCTGACGTCCCTGGAATGAAAGAATGGGGGAGGAGCCGGTCGAGTGGTGCCCCAGAAGAGGAGTGGCCGCTAGAAGGAGAGAAAGTCCGAAGGAGGGATTTGCGGAGTGGAATAAAGTGGAACACAAATTATGTGACGCTGAAACTCTACGAATGACGATATGTCTTTGTGGGTGTAATTTTTGCTTGTCTACACTCGAATGTGTAAAAACATTTTCCAAAATGTTGATCTTGCGAAAAGACATAAAATTTGTCTCAAGACAACAGTAGAGATCTCGTCGATGGGTTTTATAGATTGAACTACCCTTAAATTGTTGAAATCATAAACGACAAAAATGGACTATGGTTCATTGATTGATCAACAGACCGTTCTACACGTCCGTTGTTTTTTTAAAGAACCTTTTTTCAATGATTTCTAAAAAAATATTCAAGGTGTTAGACAATGAAAGTGGACTACAGTCCATCGATAGATCGAACGGTACAGTTCTACAATGTCTTAATGTTTAATGCGGAGATCTCTTATATTTTGAATCAATTTTAAACAATTTAAGTCTAAGTGTCCGAACGGATGAAACCTATATATGGACCATCGAATGATCGATGGACCGTCGATTGATCGACTGACTTGTTGCTTCTAAGTGTTCGGACATACAACACAAGTCAGCATGGGGGGGTCGACAACTGCTTCTAAGTACACCAGGAACGGCAATCCCCCTTCTTACTTCTTTAGTTGTAGAACCGAAACTGTTTTTTGATTTTTTTTCTTTTTCCTTATGATTGTTTCGAGTGTATAGTATTGTTAGTTGAGAGTCCACCTTAACCGAGCACAGCTCACCTAACCTATAGAGCTCCCGTTACTCGACCAATCTCGTCTATCTTCATTAACCTTTAACCCGTATGTCAGTAATAATTAATAACGCTACCTAAAAGGGATATCGTCTATTCAAGAGGGCAAAGTCCAAGTCGTGGGCCCTATATTCTCAGATTATACTATCTTGAAAATGAAGCAGATCCAAAATTGTTCCCTCCCCCGGGTACACAACCAGCCCCGACACCCACTTACGCGAGTTAACATGGCTAAAAAAACCCTTCAAAAGGTAGTTCCCAGCGTAGTCACTGCTTTCCAATTTTATGAGGAGCGTACACTAACTGGCTAACCTTCTGAGGTTGTCTGATGCTCTGAAAGAGAATCAGGCTCCGAATCTGCTTCAGCTTCTCGGTCGTCCCACTCTTCAATGTCTAATAAGGCAACTGCCTCCACTTTTGTCTCTCAGGGAACCACTCAGCTAGAGGTTCACAATAACCAAGCCTCGTCTAAAGAAGCTACTAGCTTGAAGTATGCCCCTGCACCCTAAACAGATGTCCCTACACCGGTTTCTGAGGAACCGAACTGGTGGTGCATCGATGGTAATTATCAGGTGTATAAAGACTCCACAATGTTGAATTAGAATTGGGTGATGACCCGTTTGGTCAATGTTAAGCCTTGGGTTCTTAAGAAGAGTTTGCAGCCAGTCCCCAAGGTGCATAGTTTATTCAATCGACATAGGTTTAAGTGGATTGCATGGAGCTTAGGGTCCTACAACAAGGAGATATTCAAGGAGTTTTATATTTCCTATGTGGTACTCTGGGGCCGTTCTTGTATAGGCGGATGAGACCTGGCCAAACCGACCAACTAACTATGTTTCTTGTCGGGGATTTTCTGGTTGAATCGGTCAGAAAGTCACCCTCCAGTTGTTCCTGAATGGACCCACCACTAACACACAATGGCCCCCCATTACTCATGAATTCTACTATAGGAGGGAGATGGTCAAAAGCGACGCATTTCAGAGGACCGCAGAGAAGAAAGAGTTTATGGAGAGGAGGTTGGCCCAACATCTGGTGTCTTATTTTTAGAGAAACAATTGGGTGTTAGACACCCCATGAATGATTAAGAAGGCCACCCTCTCATTCATTACCAAGTTCTTATGGTTGGTAGTCTAACACTATCTATCACCGAAAAATACAAATAATGTTCTTACTTAGGATAGGGCGGTGGTGGTGGCATCCTTTGTGGTGGGGTTAGAAATAAATGTGGCTAAGGTGGTGATCACGGTGATCGATGAGAGGTCTTTTAAGACCCCTATTACATACCCTTTTGCTTGTATGATATTCCAGCTTTGCAGGTAGGCTTGGGTACCCATTTGGCATTTTTACACATATTGTCACCCGGCTAGGATACTAGATATAGGTCTCATCAGGGATAAGACTAATGTTTTGCAGCGCTACGGAGGAAGCCCAATATTGAGGTTTCCGCAATGAGAAAGAATTTTGTGGAGATGATGGAGTTAGCGCAAGGGGATGATCATGGTACATTGAGCCTGCTGACACCACCTCGGTTGACTCCACTCATGTTGCCAACAGGGCCCCCAACTTATCACGATCAACACTGCCATCTGCAACACTGGTTTCTTTAGCACGGGTATAAATGTTGTAGGCACATATGGCCACCCTACTTCACCACGTGAAACCTTGTACGAAGAATCCCATCGCTGAAGCCGAGGAAAGGATTGAGAGAAGGGTGGCGCAGCAGACTGAGCAAAAATTCAAGAGGTCCATCAACGCCAAGATGCCATCGAGTTTTCTGTTCTAGCCCGTCCAACCCCCATGATAGACCTCACTACTCTTCAGGAGGCGGTTGATAATTTGCGTGTTGATGTAGATGCCATTCTCTAGATAAGGGGTACAAAGCCGGAGAGTGTGCCAATTGATTTCGCAGAGGACACAATGTTTGACGCTTTGTTAAAGCCTTCTGTTGAGCCACAGACTGAGCCACGTGGTGAATCCAAGAGGCACCGTTCTAGCCTCACTATTGATGCAGGAGATCATGCCCATGTGACGAAGAAAGAGGGGACAGACTTCGAGGTTTCTAGGAGGGATTCCTTTGTAGATAAGGAGGCCCGCCAAATTAGGGGTACAAAAGATTGTTGTTGGGGCATCTAGTTCCATACAGGTGATCGTTGAGTGGAGAACCACTAATTGTGCGGAGGTTGATGTGGGCACAACTGAGGGTTACCCAAGTAGTGATGTTTTGTGTTCCGAAAAACAGACCTGCCCATTTGTTGAGAGACTCCGTCAACGCTAATGCCTCAGTTGTCCTTTTCCACCTTACCACCAGGTACTTATTTTTATTCATGGGGACAATGGCATGATATTTTGTTAGGGGTCCTGTAAATGGAAATTGAGTGTTCGGTGAATTTCAGTAGCCAACTGCAATCCTCTCTCTTCTCTTGGGGTTTGTCTTGCCTGTGTTTCTTTTTGTTTTCCCAAGAGACCTAGTATTTTTCTCTGTTGAACCGCATGTTGTTATGTCTACAAAGTTATATAAATACTAGCAGAGAATGAAAATACAGTGATCTCCCTCTATAAGTATCGCATGAATAGGTAAAAATGAATTGAATGTGTTGGCTTTAAGGATGACATAGATAGGCACCCGCTGCATGAACCTCAACTAACACCTAAACTTTGAAATCTGACAATCTAATAGTGTAATGAGTTTTCAAAAGAGTGTGAGTAGTTTGGAGTGTTCAATGGTTGGTACTTAGCTAGAGCTTGTCCGGTTAGTCCTTCAAAGGGAATCTGTGTTGGAATACTAGGAAAGGATCATAAACCGTTTTTCACATTAGCAAATATCTAGCCTAAAGTGAAGTTTCCTAAATGGAAGCTTTATCCCTTTTGATCCAAATGTGTTGAGCAAATTATAGACCTATGTTTTCTCACAAACTCACCTTCCCAGGGTTTAATGTTTTTCCCCCGGTCCCTCCTTGGATATGTGCACTTCGACTTAGCCCTTGAGCCTAGGTTGAGAGTGGGTAATGCAGAAAATGACATCGTCTTGGCCCCAACCCGACCTCGACCTCGGGTATTGTGTACTTGAACTCATGAAAAAGCCATTATTTGAGAGTGGCAATAATATGTGAGAACCAAAAGATGGGTATGAAAAGAGTTGAGAAATCTCAACAAAGAAAATCAGTAAAGAATGTGACCTAATGAAAATTATCAAGTTATATTGGAAAGATACTCATAAAGTGAATGGAAAAATAAAGAAAGAGTTTTGAAAAAAGTTGTGAAAATAAATATGAGTCATATCCCAAAACAAAAAGGGAGCAAAGAAAAGATGAAAAACAAAGAAAAGTAGGGTGTAAAAGGAAATGAAAAAAGAGGTAGGAAGATTAGCGGAAATGTCAAGGACGGTAAAACGTCACTAAAAATATACCCAAATGTACCACACCTAACGCTGAAACTACTTTATGAGATAAGAAAGTTTTATCATGATCCTAAAGTCTAGTGAGGTGCACCTAAGCAGATAAAATAAGGGCATGCATGTGGAGATGAGTACTAGATATGTATGAATTTGTTTTCAAGCGTGAGTGTTGAATGAAGATCCTTGTACCCAAGCTTAAAATCAATGTACGAAAAATGAGGATTTCTTTTCAAGTGAGGGCACTAGTTATAGTGTCAGAAAGTTGACCTTGGTAAGAGGAAAAATAGTAGATTTATATGTGCATGGTGAGTTTGTATCAATGGTGTGATCCACATAAGTTAGCTTGTTCAAAATTGATAGCATAAGCATGCACTAAATCAACGAATGAGTCGGAATTGATATTCATGTGATTGTGAAAGCTTAAAAGAGTATACTTTTGTACAAGTGTGGGTTTTAGTCATAGTTTGTCGCTTGAGGACAAACAATAAATTTAAGTTGAGGATGTTGATGTACCGTGGTTTCATGGTGTTTTCAGTGCTTTTTGCTTAAGAGTTGTGTGTGTATAGAGCCTTATTACAATAGTTTTAACATGTTTATATGTTTGTTTTGTAGGAAACTTGTCCACAATAATAACACATAAGGCAGCTGAAAAATCGTTCAGAAAGACGACTACAAATGAAATCAATGGCCCGTAGGTGGTGACTGTCGATTGAAGTTCAGATTGATGGAGAAGTTCAGGGAAATATGATCAAGTGTGGAACTACGGAAGGTATCAAAGGTTGATGGTATATAGTGGCAAACCATTGATTTCATTAAATATAGTTGCAATACTTGAAGTTTGAGAATTTCTAAAGATTGAGCGAATGAAGGCGTCGACGGACCGTAGGTGAATAAACGGCCCATGTTGTTGGTCCATCGTTTGATTCACAAAATGTGCCATATGAAGGAATAGAAATATATTCTAATTCTGGACTGACGGAGATAGTGGACAGTCTATCACTTCATTGACGGTCCATTAGTAGGAGTCGTCGATCAATACCGCATTTTTGGACAAACTTTTAGTATTTCAAAAATAATTCCTTTTAATTTAGGACATTCTTTTCTATAAATAGGGATTAAAACCTCATTTTTTGGGGTTAGAATAAGGGGTGTGGGGTCGGGAGATGGCTGGAAAGAAAGTGAAAATGAAGGTGCATCATAAACTGGGCTGAGAGAAACATCTGAAGACTCTCCTGAATACAAGTGGCGTGGCTAAGCGATAGGATTAAGTGCTCGCGCACTTCCTTACCAGTCCGAAGTTATCGCCATCAGTCCTCTGGCTTCTTCGAGGGGGGGAGAGTGTGGAACGAATGCTAAGTCCACTGCCGTGACTGTGACTCAAAGCTACCGCTGCGTCAGAGCTGATGATCAAAACTGAGAAGAAGAAAGAGAAGAGGGGCGACTACGGAGATGGGCTGCGAGCGACGCCCCTGAGGAGAGTGAGTGTGGAAGATTTGGTTTGAGTAGGTCTCTTGTTGCAATTTCAAGTTCTTTTTATTTGTATTTATTCTTAGGTGGGGAATATTTTTCCTAAATTTCCCTGTCTCCATTAAGAATTTGAATTGTTATCTTGATTGCATGGGTACTCAATAATCCACAACTACCACAATACGGTTGTGGGAAACCATATGTAGATTAACAAAGCAAACATACAAATAAGTAATACAAATAGTTTCTGCATTATTAATATTATTTTTATTAGAAGTCTTTTTAATAGTGTCCAACGTTGAACTCGTCCTTCTGTAATTTCTTTCAGACCAGAAGATAGTAATAGGAACAGAATTCTTCAATCAGAATTTATGAGGGATACTACTGAAAGGCGAGTGTCGATTGGTGGCGAAGTAATAAATAGTAGTCATATATCGACTTATGATGTGTAATAAAGTAGATTTAAGGGTTACTAAATTATACACATGTAGTCGGACCAAGGTACAGGGTGAAATTTCGTAGATCCCGGACCAAGGATTTAGAGATACATGCAAAACACTAGGGAAGAATTTCTATAACTATGGACACGACGTCATTAACCTATGGGGAACACATTTACCCTAGTTAGTCTAACAACTTGATAAAAAAATCAGCTTTTACTTTTGTTCCCTTATTAACTTAGAAGTGTTTAAGCAACTTGTTTTACAAAAACCCCCTTTTAATTATTTGTTTTCGCAAAGAACTTGTCTTAATCGACATAGTTCTACATTGAAGTTAAGTCTAACAATTTTCCATGTGGGATCATCCCCAACCTACTATTTGTGTTCTTTACTTGATTACGACCACTTATACTTCTTTAGTGAGGTATATTTGTAGTTATAATCACATACTTTTTCTAAACGTATGTACACTTCAAAAATACAAAGACGCTTCAAGCGACTAACTTAAGTGTCATCCGGTTGAGACACGGTTTATAGAAAGGTTTTTCCATTATTATTCTTATTAGTCATTTGAGGGAAGTTTAGACAACTAAAACATACAGGAACATCCAGAAACCTATTTCAACGATGGCAGCATGCCTTAGCCTACTTGACGAGCTTTTTTGTGAATCCTAAAAAATGAAAACAGTTATGTGATTAGTTGTTGTACCGTATACCCAAGGTTGTTTTTGAGAATCATTCAGGGATCAAACGTAATGAACTGATCTTGGGGTGACTATGTGCAACGCGATACCTAATAGGTGTCTCTTGAGTGGAGAATCCTTGCATTTTTGGGGTTCAAGGCGGTATCTCTCTTACGCAGTGATTGTGGCACCTATAAGTGGGAACGATGGAACGTGTGTGGATCGACGGGGTGTCGATGCCATATGTCTACCAACACTTAGATATTTTGGCTAATGGTCCCTTTGGACCAGTCTTTGAAATCATTGACGAATGAGCAACACAGAAGGACCAAGGTTCACCGACTCAGAGACGGACCGTTAGTCGAGGTCTTGTCTCTGATGGCCTGATTTTCTGAACGTTTTTAGTTGGTTCTAATTAATTAGTAAGGGGTTTAGTGAAGTCTAATTAAGTTAATTAATGACCTATATAAATACCCTATCATAAATTAGACTAACTTAACCTTAAAATTCCCAAACCCCAAACTATTTTCCTTCACTCTTCTTTCTCTCTCTAGTGAAGAACACCATTGACGACAAAGCTAGGGAAGGGTTTAATAGTTCCAAAGAGTCAAAGTTTCACCATAAATATTGATCAATTAGCAATGTATGAGTTATATTCACTCTTTGATTCCCTTTCCTTCTTCAAGGTTCCATCATATGAATTTTCAAAAATTGGTTTGAGTGGTTTCATTCAATCTTCTCGAAATTTATTTATTAATGATTGATTATGTTTTATTTTTTATATTATGATTATATAAACATTTATTATAACCTTATTATGATATATCTTGATAGTTTGGTCTAGTTTGCAGAAGATGAGCTCTAACCCTTAACCCTAGGTGTTGATCTTGATATGAATTGTATTATATTGGTTCAATTGACTTGGTTATTGGTTGAATTACTATTATATGATGTTGTTTATTCAATTCTAAATAAAGTAGGATGAATTATGTTCCTATCATGCTAGTTCTTTAGAAGTGATCTAGGTCCTGAAATATGTTGTTCTTTGACCTAAGTATCTTGTCTGAAGCTATGAACTAGTATTGAATTGTTATGTAAGGATTATTTTTGCCTTGATTATCATGTTGGTCATTGAATTGTGATGATTTTATACAATCATTGCTGTTGATTTAAAGGTTGAATGTAAGACCTTGATGATGGATTATGGAAGGGAGATCAGTAAGTCCTTTATCTCCCGTCCTTTTACTTTAAATTGTGTTCAAGGTGGATTAAGGGTGATATTGTCCACGACCCAAAATGAGCCGCGAGTGGACCCACATTTAGTTCACGCTCTGTGAGCGAACCAAACCATCTAATCCCCCATTTCTTTACCAAGATTTCAACCTAATAATAGAATAATAATGCGGAAGGACTTAAAAAACCCTTATATTAACCAATAATACTTCTAATTAATACTCATTATTTCCCAAAAGCCGGAAGTCATCACCACAAAACATCGATCCTCAAATTACTAAATCTAAGAGTATTCAAAGAGCTAAAATAATGACGGCTAGTCCATGCCAGAACTGCAGGCATCAAGACGTGAATAGAAGAGAATTCATTCGTCTCTAGGACAATAGCTCACCCGAAAATCGCATACGTGATGAAGACTGTCTAGATTTGAGGACGAGATGACGGACTTGGCACGTTTTGCTGCACTCCACGAATACAAGAAACAAATACAAGTAAGTGGTCAGACAAAAACAAGTACTGAGTAGGGTATCTCGGCCAACTCAAAATAGAAAGCAATATATTATCTGAGAATACATAAAACCAACCAAATCCTTAACCAGGTGATAGCGAACAATTATAAGAATCATTGCAACAACACCAACCACATCTTATAGGACATCAAGCCTCCACACCATACTCACTTAAGAATTATGTTCTTCAATTGGTGTATATTAGCATAATTCAAGATTCATTATCTTTGTTCTTCGTTTCGGAACGTGAACTTCCGATCCCCTACTACATCCTGGTGTCGTAACGTGATACTCCAATCCCCTACTATCCGGGTGTCGGAACTTACACTGCCTGATCCTCTACTACCGTGTCGGAACGTGACACTCGATCCTCTATACTATCCTGGTGTCGAAACGTGACACCCCCGCGCTTCCTACGCCTTCCCCTCATTCTTTTAGGTTCATCAAGCCTTCTTTTTATACCCAATGCTCATCCATTAATAACAAGTGGATTTAAGGGTTAAGATTCGTCACACAGCCTCACTTTCCACCCACTACAATTACATAATCACATCATGCAAGCATCACTAAGCATATAGAAGACTTTACAAGACTAACCCAATCATAGCATTCCTATTAAGAGTTTACTATGAAATAGCTAGCAAAACCATACCTAACCTTCCCGAAGAACATCGATGATCGATCATCTACTTCTGTCTCCAAATCCTTGCGTCTCCTTTTCGTTATTCGTCTCTGTCTCCGCTCGGTCTCGCCCTCGTCTCATTCGTTTTCTTCTGTTCTTTCTTATTTTTCTTTATTTTCAAACCCTTTTTCTTTTCCCTAATTGTCATTAATTAAGTCGAAAGTGATAAAAATAACCCACTTTTTATTTCAAAAGATTATCTCCTTTAATCATCCCCACGTAATTGAATTAATTACCATTAAGTCATTAATTTAGAAAATCCACGAGCTTTAATAATTAAGCATGAATGTCCAAAACGCCCCTTAAAAACTTTTTAAACATAAATCCGACCCATCATGGGGGTGGGGTTTACGCCATCCTGTGACGGTCCGTCACGACTGTGCTGTCCGTATTGCTGTCCGTCACAGTTTCGAATTAATTCTTTGAAGGTTTGTGACGGCCCCGTCGTGCCACCTGACGGTCCGTCCTGCCATTCCGTCGTGACGTTCAGGGAGTCGGATCTCTCCAAGTACGTCAAATTTTTTAGGATCAAGTGTTTGGAACGAGACAACCCTGACGTTCCATCGCGTCCCATGATGGTTCGTCGGGGATCCGTCGCCCCAGAACAGTTATTACCATATAAACTCTACCCTTCGTACTGACTCAAAACGACTAACCCCATGTTCGTTACAATATTGTATTAAAGTAAATGAAGTCTCCGTTTATATATTGTAGGATGTATATGTAATAAATGTCTTGATTTGATTTGTGAGGTGTTGTCTTGATTTATTGTTTTAATGTATGGTGAATGATTTTACCACTGTACTTTATTATGAAATGATGTATAAATTTGTTAATCTCACCTATAGAGAATTTTAATGAACAAACTACTCTGCAATTCTATGATCCTACTCATGATGTATGATAGTTATACCAGGGTAGACCCTATGACCTACAATAAGCTATTATGATTAATACTGACATTAAAGATATTTCAAAAGGGACTCTATCTTAGTGCCGAGTAAAATAGAATGAGGAGTGTCCCTTCCCACACAGGGAAGGTAGGATAACTAATGTACGCTTGAGATTGGAGACTACAACGCATGTAGCATAAAGAGGTTCCCAATTTATATCTCCTAGTTCTTGAGCTATGTTTCTCCTAGAGGAATACTAGCCACTTGATCCACGTAGTTGCTATTTTCATATTTTTGTACTACCTTGGAATGTAATCCGCCTTCTATCGGTGTAGGGTTCCATGACACGGATTCCACATTAGCTCATGTGGTCTATGTCGGTTAGGGAATGATGTTTCAAAAAGGTAAAATGAGCTAAAGGATTGATGTCTAACTAAAATGACCTAAGGGGTTTAGCTTTGTCTAGGTAGGGTATGGAGGAAGGGGGTAAGGTAACATATATTATTACCCGGAGTATGAAGTGGTGGTACCCGAACCCAGAACACGACACGGAGGTACAGCCCCCACTGTGGGACTGTGTTTTGACCCGTGGGGTTAGAGTTTCCGCGTGGTGGTTTTGAGTACCGTTCCTGTGTTTCTTTTCGCCCCATGTCCAATTCAGGTTCAAGTGGGGTATATGTGGAGGTTCTTCCTCGTTGGAGGGAGGGAGGGTAGTGTTTCGGGGGGGGGGGATGGGTATTGTTCCCTTACGAAGTGTCGGAGGGTCCCCATCCGCTCCCCCGCCAGGGTTAGTGGTGTAATATGCGAGGATGGGGGAGTGTGGGGTGTGTCGCCCGCCTCTGTCGTTTAGGTTCGTGTCCCCTTTGTTCTAAGGAGTGCTGTTTTCCCTCTTGCGGGTCCTTAGGTTTTTGGGGTTTGGGGGGAGGAGTTAGGCTAAGAGGAGGGGCGCGGCTGTCCTCCCGGTGTTTGTTGCCTTTCCTGCCCACCAGCGTCATGTTTGAGCTATCATTCTAGTTCCCGCTCTGACCAAAGGCGATTGGTGTCTCATTTGGGTGGTACCCCCACCCGGTTGGACCCCGACCACACACCCGACGGTTTTACTTACCAACCCGGGATTACGCCCCTGGACTGTTGTGACCGTTTTTTTGTGTGACGACCCCCCGGTGACTTGTTTTACGTTACTTTTATGTTGCTTCCTGGTTACCTGTACCCTCGCTACGTGTGTCCCTGGTTTTCCGGGCCCCCTCCCGCTGCTAGATTCTCTTTCTCTCTCTCCCCTCGCAGGTGTTGCCCACCCCCTCCCCGTTCTCCGCGCGCCGCCCCTCCCAGTTCGTATTCTTCTGAGGAAATGGTTGCTCAGGGGGATTCTCCGTTCTTTGTGTTGTGCCGTTTCCAATTTGTTCTCTCGCGGGGATGCCCCGAGCCCGCGTCCCTGGTTACTGCTGCCGCTATCTTCTCGTTGGCCGTTCTTCGTGATCAGTGCCGCTGTGCGCGTCCCCCCCCTATTGGGTTATGTTTCGACTCTTCTAATGATTGCACTAGTTAGCCTTGAAGGGAGTCTCAGGAGGATGTTCTTATGTATGAATAAGCTTGTAATACTATATGACATGTATATGATGAAGTTACACATTGCTGATACTATATGTTGATTGGTGTCACTTAAGAATATGTGTTGGTCTATATTGTCAAATTATGATTCTATGTACTCTTAAATGTAATGGAATGTGAAGTAGAATGTTAATCATGATTCTGGTCGGGTTACTTGATTGAGTAAGGTTATGAGGTTTTGCTTGGTCATTGCACTTGTCGACTTGATATGGATTCATGGGTAATTGTCTTTATTTAGTTATGTTGAAATATACTCTTATTCATGCTTGTTACTATTGTAACTTGATGACAGATTTATTTGGCTATGTATTCAACTATATGTTGTGTGTGTTGACTTGACTCGACTTGATGTTGTTGTTCTTGTGATGTACATTTCTATGATTTAATGACTATGCCTAAGTGATCTGGTATGGTCTTCTTGAATATGCATAAGTGTTTTCAAAGTAAATTGCATATTGTTATGAAATGTCCCTTTTCTTAGCATATTTTCAAAGTATGTGTGCATGTGGTCTCATACTTAGTACAAGTGGTGTACAAACCTCATTTCTTCCTTTTTCCATAATTTTAGGTTCCATTCGTTTAAGTACTTTTGGAGACAACTTGAAGAAGACTTGGATCTCTTAATCATCCAAGTAGGGTAGGTCCTCATTTTACGAGGAAGATATCACTATCTAGCTAATGGAGTTGTTTTGAATTTAAGACTTCTATGTTTCTTTCTTTTCCATTTAGTATGAAACATTGTATAGCCCATGTGAGGCATTCTTACTTTGATGTATGGGCCAAGTTCTTACACTCTTATTCGATGGTTATGAGATAGTACGACTAGTATGAATATGTTATATTTTTTATACTTATGTGCAATAAAAGTAGAAGAGTAAGTAATTTTCGTATACGAAGGGTCTACTATGCTCTATATATATACTATGTGTATGTAGAGGTCTATCTAAACCTCCAAGTATAAGTAATAAAAAGTTCTAATTTTTTGATAAATTTGTCCTATGAATGTAATAATGTAAGCTAAGAGTCTAGTCTTAGTCCTCAAAGAGGATGACCACGCCGGTTATGTCTAGGGGAAATTTCCGGATGTGACACATACCCCGGACCACTCTTTCACTAATTTAAATGGTGTCACGTTGAAGTAGAGGTGCATCATTACTTTTTTTAGTTTAAGGACTGACAGGGTGGGAATCATTAGGATGATTGTAAAATTCGTATTTAAGGGTAGTGGGAGAATTAATTGGGACAAAAGTAAAGGAAAGTTAATATAAAGGAGAATGAATAAGATTATATGATCCTTAGTACCTTCTTTGTACTTATCAACTACCTCTTCTATGCAATTTTTTTCTTCTGATATAGATAAAAATGATCATTCTTAGGCTCTAAGTATTCGTTAATAGTTTGTAGATAGTGTGTACTTATTCAGGGACATGGTTTAGTTGATTTTCTTCTCATTTTGGAATTCTTTTAAGACTATTTTGACGCCTTTCCCCACAAATTTTTTATTTGTTTTAGAGGCTCGGGCCAATTTCTCAAGTCGTGATGGAACATACAATACCCATATAATAGGTAAGCCAATTTATACACTAAATGTCAAATAGTTAGTTTAAAGGTAGAACTAGAAAGAAATAACACGAATAATGAAAAATAAGACAAAAATAGAAGCAAACAAAAATCTATATATAATTGAATCCACCAGAAGTCATGAATATACAGTTGTCTAATATGAAAATATAAGTCCCGTAAGTGGAAAACAACTAGCCAACTCATAGGGAAAATACTAGAAAAATATGTATATATACACACAGAAGGAGACTATGTTATCCATGATTCCAAGTACTCACCCTCATCTCTGATCCCAAAAATATGTAATGGAAGACACAAACAATAACCACTAGTAGTTGGTAGTACGACATGCATCACAAAATTAGTGTTTATCAACTAAATAATACTTATTATAAGATTAACAATACATACTTAAGTTTTCTATTCATGAGATAGGCACTGTATCTAAAGTATCTTTAAATATATTGAATTTACCATTGATCATGATAAATTTAAGAATAATTTGTAGAGTACAAAATTTAGCCAAAACATGTTCAAAGACATGAATTTTCTAAGGATTCACACAAATAATCATATGAAAATATTGAATCAAAAATTAACCATCTATTGATAGGCCATGCACAAAGAAGAACTATCATATGAAGTACCTTGTTTCGACTAACAAACATGTATTTCTCTTATATTTAGCCCCTCAGATGTAGCTCCTCCTCCAAAAGTTGAGCATGTTCTCTGTGTAATTTTAACTTAGATCCACATTTTGTTTTTGTATGGAACATCAATGAGTTCAACCCTGTGAACCCCGAATTGCACCCACTCCACTTTTGTAGGTCGGGCAATGCCATTGTCGTTTAGAATCAATAGTAGTCAACATTTTGAAACATTCAAAGAATTCTTGAGCCAACAACATCTTTTGCGCTCCTCTTTATTCATATTATCCAAATTTTCGTGGTCATCAAATTCATCACCACTTAAAATATTGTCTTCATCGCTTTAATTACTAGGAAAATCCAATAAATTAGATGATGCAAAGTTGTTACAGAATTCAAATATTTGAACAATTGGATGCACACAAGTACTATTTTTACTTTCCAATGAATTTCTAACTTTATTCGTGTATTTCTCTTTCCCCCCTTCTTCTCGGACTTCCTAGGACAAATAATCCATTCATCATTTGATTAGAGTTAACTCAAATATGTGAAACACAAATATTTCTCTCATCAACCCTACATATTTTGGGAGTAGAATTATATTTTGTTTACTCATTACAAATCTTTCTAACCATTTTATTTTTGATGGATTCTCATATTAGTATGAACTTGCTTGTTTTGCTACATTGAGTTTTATAACATTTTAAATTCTGCTTTTCCACAATAGGTATATTAAAGTATTTGTAAATCGGTAGTTATTTTTGTCACTACATTTACATTAGGAATATTAATTATATGCAAATTGAAGATAAAAAGGGAAATAATATGTATAATATGTTTACAATAATTTCCACAAAAGTAAATATTCAGTTTTAGCCGTTATTCCTTTTTCAAGTCAGATTATAAAAAAGGTAAGAGTCTATGAAATCCTATATATTCTTATCTTATTTTCCTTTTTAGGTTAGATAATAAAAAGGATAAAATTTCATGAAATCATACATATATTTGTTTGATTAACTTTTTTAGCTTAGAGAAATCAATGAATAAGAATTTGTATAATCACTTGTATCATTATTTCATTTTCCTTGTTGGATTAGATAAATGAAAGGATAAGAATTTATGAACCTATTCATATACTCACCTAATTAATTTATTTAAGCATTTATATCATTATTTAATTTACCTTTTAAGGTTAGATATAATTAATTTTGCTACTCATGATCTTTAAATGAGTATACCTGTTTTTGTGAATTCTTTGATTCATCTTTGTTTTCCATAGCTTATCTTTGTTAACTGGCTCTGATACCAATTTTGGGTGAAGCGGACTAATAGAGAAGAGAGAGTGAATAGGAGAGTTGATTAGAAGTAGTATGTTTATTACTGAGGGAGAAGCCCTCTATTTATACAACAATTTTACAAACTTGGCCAATAGAAATGACCAACAATAGACTTTACACTTCGCCTTATATCTTTTGGCAGACACAAGACGAAAAAATACTTTAATAATAATGGCCTTTTATGGCCTACACAACTTTTTACATATGGCCACCTTATCTTTGGCCGACACAAGACGATAAAATACTTTAATAATAATGGCCCTTTACTTGATCGACCCAACTTTTTACTACTTACACATACTATTTTATATTATACACAGACGAATGTGACTACTTTTAGATTTACTACTGCAGCTGTACATCTGGACTTACTTATCTTCTCCTTCGCACTTTTAAACATACTGACGGGATATTTCTGTCCTATTATTTTATAATCATCTTGTCATTAGATTAAATGAAATAAATTTTTTCCGATTGCGCTTGTTTAGGGTTTGCTCTGGTTTGTAATAGGCTTAATATCCAGTGCGCCTTAAGTCTTCCAGGATCTAGCTGCTCGGATTCTCTGGCGGTTGGATTGTAGATTGTCTGATCCTGTTATATGGAACATCAAAGGGGGCATTTTCGTTCAAATAGTTGTTTGATAGTTTCATTTACTATAGTAAGTTATTCCAATGTTCTCCTCTATTGCGTAAAACTCGGAATATCTACCTTTTTGTATTTTCTTCTTGCGTATCATATCTTTCAGGGATTAGCATTTCTCTAGTTTTAATCCAATCTTTCTCAGCTTGTAATCGTAATTTGATCTCATCATATAGTATTTCCTCCGCTGTATTGAATAGAACTTTATGTAAAATAGAGTTCCTTTTTAGTTCTTCTCTTGTATTGTAAAATGTCTTATACACATTCTGATATTTTTTGGATCTTCCCCTTCTCCTGTTGTTGTAATATACCGTACTTAAAATCCATAGTTATAGGAGAGGTTGCTACTAGTTTGGATTTGTTCCAGGTTGGTGAGATTACTTGGTTTTATAAACCCTCGTAATATTGGTTATATAGTCTTCATTCGTGTTTTTTTGTATCTTTTGCTCTGGGGTGTCCTGAGTAGGAAAAGTTGTATTTTGGTATATATTTTTCTATATATTCTAGTGATGTGGGTTGTATGTTTTGGTTTCTGTGAATATAAGCTGTCTTTATAAGTATTTATCTGTGGGAGGTACGAATATGTCTTTTTGGGTATTTTGAGAGTATATGGTTTACAGAAAATAATTTCTTCATGTTTGTATTTGTTATTTTACCTTCTTCCTCGTTTTTTGTAGATGGTCTGCGTAGATGTACTCCCTGCTGTGAGCCTGAGCTCCCTGCAGCTGTATATTCTTTTTGCTTTGGGGGGGTTTTTAGGTTTTAACGATAGGCACATCTCGCTCTAACATTTTTTAAGTCATGCTGCGTGACTTATCTCCGCATATTGTATGTCATGTGTTGCTGACTGTTATTCACTGTTTCTTTTAATACTTGTACTCTGTTTCTATTTTCTCCATCTTTTGACAAAGATTTTGTCCTTCATAGCAATATTTTTACCATTTATATTTTTCTTGAAGTATCTGCAACAATATTTTTGTCAGTTTTTAATTACTTCAATTGTAAATGTAAAAATTTATATATTTACTAACAATCTCTTTATTTCCTTTTTGTTGGTCCTGAATCCAACTACCTTTTTAGTTACCACCATTTTACCTGTTATATCTGTTCTTATTTTGCAATTAAATTTATTGTAACAATTATGGTTGCAAATGCTAATAAACATTATATAAGCAATAATGCTTTTTTTCTATTTATTTCCCATTTTATTTGTGCTTCTCATACGATCCTGAATAATATCTACATGGTGGTTCTATTTTTTTTTTCTTTTATCAATTTATATTTTAAAATCCTCCATAACTATGATCACTTTTAATCTGTTTCATTCAACATATATGTAAATGATTTATTTTCATCCAGGCAACTATAGTTGTGGTAATTTTTGTACATAAATTTTTAAATAGTTCTTATCTGTTTCTTTATCTTTAATGCGAAATAGTATTCAACAGCTTGTAAGTTTTTTATGTCATGGTTTAAAATATTTCTGCTAATTTTGGTATTACTCTCTTACTGTTCCTACTCCTAGATGGATTGTAATTCTATTTGAATCTATATTTTCATCAAGAGGTGATTATTTTTTGTACTATGTGTTTTGCATTTTTTATTTCATTTCTATCTATTTGTATTCCCTAGAAATTCTAGTATGTGGGTTTCAGAATCTCAGCTTTTCTTTTTACTTAATTAATATACCTGAATGTTTTTATTATATGGATGAATTTTTTCTAAAACCTATCTGTTCATCTTGTGTTTTAGAATAGAATAATATATCATCTGGTATACAATATACGTTTCTAACTGGGTTAAAAATAGTTATACATAAAATGTTGATATCTACCTTGTGCATTTTTATATCCAACTGTAAAACATTCCATTCATGAAACCTTGCGGTACTGTGAGTTGTTAGACTGGTCTCTGTTCGTGTCCCCTCTCCCTGCGTTCCAGTGATGTCTGTGTGTGTGAAATCCTGATTTACAGTCAAATTTTAGCTACAATAGTTATGATTCTTGTAATTGTTCTTATTTTAGTATCTTATTTGGTATTGGGTATTATATGTTTGAGTTTTAATAGCATAGGTTGGCGAAATCTATAACCATTCTACTTTTACCACTACCCATCGTTTTTGTTCACTATGTTTTTATTACTATACATGTTGGAACTTGTATGTTTTCTATTGCTTTCTTGTATATAATTCATTTTCTAATGTTATCTCTTGTATTTGAAATCGTTTTAAATCATCAAAATTTATTTTAAATGGTTTTTTGTGTTATTTTGTGTTTTCATCTATTAATTCAATTTTTATTTTTGTCTATGTTATCCCATCTGTATTGATTTTCATTATCAAGTAATATTCCAGTTGTTCCTTATTATTAATTTTATCTAGTTTAATAATATAATTTCTAATTGTGTTTTTTTTTTTTATTTATATTTTTTCATTTTCTTGGTTATTTTTTCACTTCCTCTCATCATTCTATAGGTTTACGTTGTTTGTTATTACTCCTTTTTGCTCCTATCTTATTGTCCGCATGGTGTAGTAAACCAAGCATGTATTTTTTGTATTATATTGTGCGTAAAATTTTTTCTGAAATACTTCCTAATAACGATCTTTCGTTGGTAAACTCAAAATTGTACATTTCTCCTATTGTTTGTATTTTTCTCCCATATTTGTATTTTTATATTTTTGCTTTATGTGTGATCATACTTCCTTCAATTATTAAATTCTGGTTAACTACCATAGGTTTTTTAATTTTTTCATTTATCTTCTGGTAACGAATTATAGTTACATATGTTTGCTTCTACTCTTGTCTCTATCATAGAGTATAATAGTTGTTGTGCTAGCCTTCTACAATAATTTTTTGCAATAATATTCATTTCGTCTTTATTTAATGATTTTTTCTTATTTTGACAAGTTATTGTTAGTTGTTTCATTTTCCATATGTATGGTTTAACTTTTTCTAACCATTAATTCCTACTGGATTGTTCTGGTTTCCTTGATAAATTTTAAATGGTATTATTAACGTTATTCCCCTCCTATAATTATCTCCTTTTCTGTATTTCTTCGTTCGTATTTCGATCTCACTAGGTAATCCGGGGCATAATTGTCCTGTTTTTTATCATTTCTGTTTTCTAATACTAATTGTCTTGTTTATGTAATATTCTTTTTTCTCATTTCCGTATTTATTAAATTTTATATCTCTTTGGTCTACTCTTTTCCTGTTATAAAAATATGATATGGTGTTATATCTCTAATAAAATTTTGGAATTTCATAGTTTTCTTCCTTCTAGATGTACTCTTCTTGATGAGGTATTTCTTGTTAGTGTATTTGGTACGCTATGAAGTACTTATCTTGTCTTTTACTATTTCTAATTTCTTCTATGTCACGTTCTTAATAATATAGTCAGTCATTATATATTAGGTAATTATTTTTCAAGGGATTTTCTACTTTTATCTATCAAATATTATTTCTCCTTCTTCTCGCTGTTAACTTTTGTGTTTTGTTTGTTATATATTAAGTTTTTACATCTTGCCTGTGAGGTTTTACTTTGGGGCCTGGTCTCTAGCTCTCTTCCAGACATCTTCCACATAATACTAATTATTTATCTATCTTTATATATGTTTAATGCTACTTAAAAATAGTTGCCACTTATTATAAAACTTAAATTTTTTGTCAATTAAATTGCCCTCTAACTGCAATAATTACACTTTTTTTCGATAGGGTGTATATTCTATTCATCAGCTAAATATATTTTCCATAGGTGTATCTATTCCTTCTCTAAAACAAGTTTTATTAATATTTTTGTTCCTCTCTCAATGTACATATTTTATAGGTGGTTTTAGCTTTTTATATCGTGTATTTCTCTCTATTTATTATTCGTTACTTTAGTATAGGTATTTTTGCTTTTTCCTTTTATATTTTGACAATCTTGATATGGTCATGTTCTGACTAACTACATAGTATTCTTCTTTTTTTTTAAACAATTCTCTTAAAGTAGGTATTTCAGTACTTTTTCAACACTTAATCTAATTCTTTTTTCTTTTACGGTTCAAAAAATTGTATGATTCAAATATAATTTTTTGTTCTGATAATTCTCATTTAGTAATATTCTTTCAGATATTATTTTTAATGTCTTCTTCAGTCATTATGTTTTCTCTTCTATTTCATCATTATATATAATATTTTCATTCTTCACTTTCACATCTAATCATATATCTGATACTTCATATATCTATCAGTTTCACTATTATCATAGTCTATATATTCTATTTGCCATACATTCCACTTTTTGTTTTTTTTTACTATCATTAGTTCTGGCAACTTTTGTTTTCCTTTTGGTCTTAGGTAACTTCACAGTCCCTACCTAATGTCCTCACTTTCCCATTAGTAACACGTCATTGTTTATTTTTCTTTTGGGTCTATATGGTCTTTTATTTTGTATTTTTTTACATAATATCTTTGTCTTGGTTTTTTATATTTATAACTAGTTTTTTTTTTCCTATATTTTTATATTTTCTGAGCTTTTTGTTTTTATAGTATATTTTTGGGTACATCAAACTGTGTTTGCTGTTTTTTTTACCACAACTACATTTTTAACTAGTCGTTTTTTTCATTTTTATTTTTTTCTTTTTATTTTCAACTAGTTGTATAAACCATTGAATGCAAAACTTTTATTCTAGCTCCTAAGTCAATCCTCTGTTAATCCTTCATCTTCCATCTTTAATTATTTTTGTACTGAAATGTTCTGGTATTTTGTAAACTATTGTTGTCTATTTCTTTTGCTTCATTCATATTATATCTTGCTTTGCTAATAGATTCTTTAAATGCACATGTGTATTCCTTCTATTAACACATTTACATATAGCTAATTTTTGTCATAAGTTGTCTATTTATATTTTTTCTCTCATTTTGTTTCTCTTATAATGTGGTCATACCACCAAATTCATTTCTTAGTGCTAATTCAATATTTATAGAGTATATCTATCTTTGTTGTTGATGGAGACATCTATTTTTTTTATCACTTTCTAGTTTTTCTAACTTTTCTGGGGAAGTTTTCTATCCTATTTTGTTGTTCCTACAAATGTTCTTTCTATATACAAATTTTTTCAACTAATAATTTTTCTTCTAGATCTATGTTTTCTTTAGTTTCTTTCCAATTTCCAGGTACTATAATTTACCATGAATATCTGATATTTCAGATCATCATATAAAGTCAATGTACAGCTGGAATAAATATGTAAAAGTATTAAATAGTATGTGTATAGTATCAATAAAGTATGTGTAAGTGTAAAAAGTTGTGTTCGGCCAAGTAAAGGGCATTATAATTAAAGTATTTAATTCGTCTTATTGTTGTATAAATGGGTATGCTCCCTCAGTAAACAGACTACTTCTAATCACTCCTCTCTTCACTCTCTTCTTTCTCTTTAGTCAGCTTCCCCCAAAATTGGTATCAAGCCAGTTAACAAAGATAAGTTATGGAAAACAAGATGAACAAAGAATCTACAAAGCAGGTATACTCATTAAAAGATCATGAGTAGCTAAATAATTATTCCCTGATAATCTCTTGTTAATTATATTATTTTCATGTTTTAATAATGTTATAATATCATCTTTAGAAATTTTTGCTACAAAAATATTCTACGAGTAAGTATTGCCCAGACCTATGTCATCGCTAAGGTTTGAAACGTAGGCAAGAAGACCGTTTAGGGGAGTAACCAAAGTTGAAAGCGCTGTTAGATAACTGATCAAAAAGAAAGTGTAGTAGTGACCAGACGAGATGAATTATAAAACATTATTATTACAGAATAAATAAGATAATCTATTTAAGGAGTTGAAAGGATAAAATTTAGTGAAATGAAAATGAGTAAAATGAACTCCTACTTACTGGTGCTGATGTTAATTATAAGATTTAGTACTCTAGATATTGTGAAAATCTGAATACGTATAAAAAGAATAATTTATGAAATTAGTAACTCGATGTAATAGCGAGGTAATAGAAATAACAACTCACGTGGGGCTAACATTAGTTATACAAGATGATTTTTATTATAATTATTTTGACATAGACTTAATATGATGATCTAGAATATTCAGAGATCATAGTAATTTATATAAACCTGCAATATTGGAAGAAACTACAGTAAACATAGATCTAAAGAAAAATTATTAGTTGAAAATTTGTATATTGTACCTAGAACCCGAGAAAGTGAATCTCTAGAATATATTTCAAATACGCAAATGAAATACAATAATTAGATCTACATAAAAAGATATTATTAAAAAATAGTTTATAGAAATACGAAAATAATACAACATCATTAAAGTAACTAAAATAACAAAAAACCAAGATAGAAAGAAAAGTCCGAAAGATATGGAAAAAGTTTAAAACCTTTATACTTAAAATATGAACTATCACAATTACTAAAACAAGTAATGATAAGACACAATCATTTGATACATAATTTCAAAATAGAATATAAATATGTTTATTATTTGAAAAAACTATTGAACAAAAAATATCATAAGCAACACTGATAGAAAATAGTGAAAAGAGCAAGAAGTACAATATATGAAAGAAGGTTAAAAGAATATGTTGGCGGAGTATGTAAAAAATCAATATTGCACAAAGAAAAAGTCTATTTATGGTTAGAAATGACAAATAGATTGCCTTGAAATATAGGTTACAACACAATATCATTCAATAAATTATAATGAATAAGAAGAAGTTCAGTAGACGGAGCACATATGAAACCAAGATACGGATTAACAATAAAATAATATTTTTCACAATTTAGAGAAGATATAAAAAAAAATAGAAATACTTATATTTAATGTAGAAGAAATAAACAGCAAAATAAGAAGATGTTTTAATAACAGCTATGATGAAGAATAATAATAGAAATGAAGAAAATAGAAAAATCAAAAGAAATGAAAAGATAAAAATGCAAGGCAAAAGTAAGAAGTACAACATCTAGAAAAAAAATAAAAAATACAATGAATAAGTGAATTAGAAAAAGATTTAGCTAAGTTTAAAATATTATATGAACGACACAAAGAGAAAACAGATAGAAAAAGATCAAGAACTCAAATTAACTAATGAAATAAATGGGAGATGAAACAAAATTTAATTAAAACTTGAAGTAAATGAAATAGACGAAAATGAATCGGATACCATAAATGTCAAAACTCCGAATAAGTGATATAATGCAACATACATAAATTTTTAACAAGTAAATAAACCAAAAAATTAGAATAAACACAGGAGATATGAATCGACATAGCACATCAGGAGTAAAACCCCGGATAATAGTCCGAAATATTCCTAATGGACAACCACCAACATATTATACATAAAGAAAATTATGAACAATCAATAGAACAAACACAACATATGGATAGCAGATTAAATAAAAAATGGCACACCTAAGTCCAATAACTGAACATATAATTGTTTAGATTAGATTGTGTTACAAACAGATTAAAATAAGCAATAATATTACTATGGATAGGAATACATCTTGTAACCGACCTGTTTATCATTTTGAGCAGTCAGATTTTATTCTGGAAAAACAGGGCCGAGTCGACGGACCCCGCGACGACCGTCGTGGGGGACCGACGGACCGTCGTGGGGGTCTCGTTCCAAAACTTAGAAATTAGAAATTTGGGTACTGAGCAGCGACTCTCTGAACGTCACGACGGAATGGCGGACGGACGTCGTGGGCACGACGGACCGTCAAGACTCTTCAAGGATTGAGTCTCACTAACTTTGTGACGGACAGCAGGACTGACCTTCGCAGGCAAGACGGCCCGTCAAGGCTGCGTAATCCCAGGCTGGGTCGGATTATCTGTTAATTAAATTTAAGGGGCATTTTTTGGACTATTTCCTGCTTTAAATATAAAGCAGAGGGTTAATGTTAATAAGTCTAATTACTTGGTGGTTACAGGGTACCTTGAGTTAATTAGTGGGGTTATTATTGCCAATCTTTTATACACTTAATTATATATAATTAGGGTAAAGAAAGAGGGTTTGAATAAGAAACTAGAAAGACAAGAGAGGGAGAAACGCTCGATCAAAGAGAGCAGAAAACGCGCTGTGAGAAGCTATCTTTTGTCGCAATTCTTCGTTCCGAGGTAGGTTATGGTTTTTTTTTATCCTATTCTTAGTACATCTAATAGCTTAATGATATGTGTTTGGTTTGTCATTTTAAAGACTTTTATATGCTTAATTTTATGCTTGTATAATGTGAATATACAATGGTGAATAAAGTACAAGATGAGCTATTGGATTCCCAAATCTTTACACCCCTTTTCAATGATGACGCCTTGGTAATAGAAAAGAAGGAGTGAAAGATAGGAACATGGCTGGTGGAGACCAAACCTGTAAAGGCTTGATGAACTAAACGTAATGGGTCTGATGATGGTCTTGGTATAAACGAAGGATTGGTGAATTAATAGAATTGAAGATTAGGGGGACCGGGTGTCCTAATCGACACGTAAATTAGTAGATCGGGTGCACGAACCGACATGCGTAAATTAGGGGATCGGGTGTCACGAACGCGACCACGTAGAATTAGGGGATCGAGTGTCACTTACCGACAACATAGTCGTAAGGGGACGGAGTGTCCACGGTATCCCCCGACACAAGAGGATAAATATAATGAATCTTTAAGATGTTAAATACATACTCAATCTAATAACCTAATTCCAAATGAGTATGGTATTGAGGCTTGAGTCCTCATTGTGAACTTGGCGGTACTTTATAAATTATTATAAACTTGTTGTTGTGCTACATGGTGAGTATTATAGTTGATTATGATATTAAATCTATATATACTATGTTCTATTTTGAGTTGACCGATGATCCTACTCGTACTCGGTTCTGTAACTGACCCCTACTTGTATGTTTCTTTGTCTTGTTTTATGTGGATTGTACAAGCAAACATCCCGTCGTCTTCAACTCAACCCCGCAACTCTAGCTCAGTCTTCATTACAACCCGATTTCAGGTGAAGCTAATGCTTCTACCCCTTGGACCTGGACCTCTTCTTTCCTCGTCTTATGCCTTGAAGTTCCGGCAGGGACTAGCTTTGTTTAGTTTCGCTTCTTAGAATACTCTTCTCTTTAGTGTTAGTAATTTGATCTTGAATGTTCTTGTGGTGATGACTTCTAGATTGTGTGGGGAAATAATGATGTTGAATTTTAGAAGTTATGAATTGGTTTTAGTAATGAGTTTAAGTCTTCCGCATTACTGTTCTGTTGATATTATTCGAATGCCGGGTTTAAGGTTGGTTCGCTCACATAGGAGGGTAATGTGGTGTCAGTCGGTCGGACACGTTTTTGGTTCGTGACAACTTGTATCATATCAGAGCATTAGTTCGTTGGGCTCATCACAACACGAACAGGTTCTAGTAGAGTCCCTTAAACCGGTATGGGGACGCCTTTCACTTTTCTTTGAGAGGCTAGAAAGGACTGTAGGAAAAATTCATTCCTTCTTCTTTCGTGCTATTACTT
>JAKWJA010001749.1:0-16676 GCA_027704765.1 Solanum habrochaites | reverse complement strand
AATAAGGTTTTCTTCCTTAAAACACGAACCCGCAAGCTCACCAATAAGGTAACTACGCCCTGTGTTTTTTTGGATCAAATTCCGGTGGACAAGTCCCACTAATGCCTTCAGAGCGTGGTAAGTGATCTTCAAGGGCATCTCCCCGATCATTCTTCCCAGCGCCCCTCAATCAAATCCAAACTGCTGTTGCTGTGCAGGAGTAATAGGAGAACTTCAAAATTGTAATAAAAAAGTTGTCAATAAGAAAGACCGGAAGTCCATGCGAGCCTGGGTGATATTAACCAAAAGATACCCTCTCAAACCAGGGCTGAAATCAAAAGACCCCGTCAGGGATAAGTTGAGATGGACATTAAAATGACACAAACGTGGTAGGAGCACAATAGTTTGTAAGGGGCATAGTTTATTTAACTTGAGTGAAATTAGGCAAGTAGTCTTTCTGAATGTGAAGCTGAGACCGTGATTCTTCGCTCGATCAGCAATTCTTGCCATCACGCTCGGCTTAGCATCTGCCGAGGCACATCCTAAGAGACAAATAGAAAAAAGGCCTGGATTTCAATTGGATACCCTTTCTCTGTTCCAGGTTACAAGTCAAGTTGAATTACAAAAAAAATTCAGTGTTAGAAGGATTCAAATCCAGTTAAATTCACTACGAAACAAGGCCGGAAAACAATTTGAGAACTTTCGAAACTTCAAGAGTAAACTGAAAAACTATCAAATATTAAGATTACATCTATCCCAAAGAAGTGTTGGAAAAGAAAAGCTATCGAGAGGCAGCGGTGACTATAACTTCATATCTCTCTGGACTCAGGGAGTTTTTCCAGAGCGAATGCAGAGTGCACTTATGCAGAAGCAGAAATCACGTGTAGTACTTGGGTGTATACCTCAGCAGTATCTTCCATCAGACCCAAAATCGGCAACGAATATGTCCTTTAGAATTTTGATAGAAAATGGCCGAACACTAAAAAAAATTGGCTGGAAAACCAGCTTAAGTGGTGTACTTGAGTTCGTTAAAATTCACACAGCAAGGGTGATTGAGGTGCGTGCTTCAACACTCTAAGTTTCACACAAGGAACCTCCGGCATCCTTAAGGATAAAACTAGCGATAGTTGATGGACTGGGCAGGGGGTTCCCCAGCCACGAATTTATCCCTCAAGCTGAACGAACTTGACCTGCTCCTATAGTTTTAGGGATATAGGTGTACTTGCTTATCACTTAAACGGCAGAATGCATGAGTTTATCACTCGACTCTAAACCAAATGAAAAACACTCGGCTATAGGATGACATACTTCACTCCGGAAGGGTAGGTTCCATACAGACAAGACCTCTCATCCCAGAATCAGCTCATTTCACACCAACTAAGCGGAACTTAATAACCAAGGGTAGAGTTGTATGAAAGCCCTAATGTACTGAGTGGACGAAGTGGAAAAACCCGCACCTACGAGAGAAAAACACCCTTCTGTGTTGTAAGAAGAAAAACGCTTAATCGAGTTCGTAGGAGTAGATCGAGCGCAAGAAGCTAAGGAGTGATTATTTCGCTTTGGAAGGAAAAAAAGGATGTCAAATAGGTCCTCACTCAGCTATCCAGGCGTCTGGGAATAGCTCCACAAGACATAGAAGAAAGGAGTTGGTATGATTGGTAAGCTTGCCGGAAAGAAGCTATTCGACCAATTCAGGAGGCTACTAACCGGCGAAGGCCCGCTTGCTCGGAGGCGTGCTATTGCGGGAAGCGGAAAGGGACAGAGGAAGACCACACCAGGACAGGGAAACGAGATTAGATATTTAGTTCAACACCACTTGAGCGCGATTCGCTTATCTGGTGAAAGTACCATCCAGACAGTTAAACTTTAGGGCACCCCCCCCCCCCCCCCTTATGACTAGTAAGGAAACAACATATCGTTATCGCGAGTGCAACCAAGAAGAAAATTAACGATATGAAAGAAAGAATTTCTTCTCATTCGTTGTTCAAATCAGTGCGGTTGAAAAGAGTTTTCCGATCCGATCATTGACGTAAGCAGAGCGTTCAATAGATGAGGAGCCGGATGACATTTTTAGTCAATACCAAAAGCGTAAATGACGTTAGGAGCGAAGAGTGAAGACCTAGGGAAATTTCTTCTTAATAGAGGAAGGGCCCAAAGGAAAAGTCTCCGATTTTGATCCCCCGATCGGAGCGATTGAAGCGAATACAATAAAGAATGCACAGGAAGGGTTCCCCAGGAAAGGCATCTCGACTGCTTCCAAAATCAGGTCTCGACCAGGAATGGACTTGTAGCAGGGACTCCACTCCCTATACCTAGCGCGGAGTTGGTCACTAATAAGGAGAGGAACGCAGCTACGGCCATCCACAGATACGACTTTAAGATCCGCATGCAAGGGAAGACAGCTGATCTTTGAGATGACAAAGCTCACACTAGAGACGCTAAATTGCCGAATAACACCAGGAAAGTATAGGCGTGCTTTCTCTGATCGGCGTCCCAGACCAGGAACTGAAAGAAAAAAAAACAAAAATCAAAAAAAAAATAAAAAAAAGAAAACGGTTGGATGTGTGTCCGTTGATGTTCGCTTGTCAAAGAAGAAAAAAAAACAAAAAAAAAAGAAAGAAAATAAAGGAAAGAAACCAAAAATGAGGAAAAAAAAAACAAAAAAAAAAAAAAAAAAAAAAAAAAAATGGACATACCAGCACCCGAGGATTATCGGGCATTCCTTCATGTCGGGAGGAGGAGAAGAAGAAGATAAGGACAGCTTTCTTTCTTCCATTCCACTCTGCCCAATCCCAATGGATAAATAGAGCAGCACTTGCTATACGGGTCTGACTATAGGCGCTGGAGTCAGCCTGTCTGAGTATGTAAGATATGTGGTGGAGACATAACAAAATAAGCCTTCTACACAGCCAATTTTCTTCATGAGAGGACTTCAATGAAGCAAATTTTGGATTTCCCGTTCATCGTTCGACCGACACAGACCACGTACCTGTCCCGATGAAAGGTCAGGATGATAACCTGCTTTCATTCAAAACAACTCACTTAAGGAAAGGAGAGCTTTGCGAAAGTTTAAAAGGAATGATGTTGAGCTCTCGCATAGAGAAGAGTTAATAAAGCGGAGGGGATTTTCCGACAAACAAAAAAAGCTTTTCTCCCCCAACCGAGGTGATAGCCAACTTAGGCCCGATGTGATTACCAGCCAAAGGCAAAAAGACGGGTTGAATGCACTCGACCAATACCAATCTCCTCTGAGCCAAGAAAAGCAAATCTGCTGCGTATCGGAACGATTAACATACATTCTTTTTTTGAGAGAGGGGAACCCTTACTTAAGAAACAGGGAGGGCCGAGCAAAAAAGCAAGGCAAGGGATAAAGGAGAAGTACCGGCCCCACGCAAACGTGGACTCCCATGGCTTTCTTGGAAAAGGCGAGTGTAGCCCTCTTTTCAATTGAGCTATCACCTCCCGTCGATAGTTAGAGTGGTGCTCTTCCTGAAGCCGCTTGGCGGCGCTGTTGGCGGAGCACTTCTTTTACTGGGATGCCCGGTGCCAACCAACCACAGAATCTACTCCCACCCACTAGGACTAGTCTTTACGGGGGCTTGGTGAGACTATTCCACTACAGTTGATGGAACTTAATAATTGCTGACTGATTCAAGGAGTTAAGAATGGCGGTTCGGTGATCGAGCGAAGGCTTGGTTCCTCCCTCGCTGTAACGAGGGAAGCCTTCCCACTTCATCTCATATTTATTTATTATATAGCATGTAGATTGATGATTGATTGAAGATTGCCCTTTCTACAAAGCTTACGAGTGAATTGGACCTCAGCCCGAAGAGCGCTTCCCTGGCGTCTGGAGGAGAGATTGAAAGAACGGAACTCAGCGCACTGAGGAGCAGCTAGAACAGGAACCCATATTAAGTAAGGCCAGCTGTAAACAAAGAAAACAAGAGATTCGTGGTTGTACCGATACCAGTTGACAGCAATTGGCCAGTTTCCTACAGTTGACCGATTGATCCATAAGAGCGGTAAGAGATGATATTTACAAGGACGGGAAGCGGTATCGAACAAGAAGAGCTGGAAGCGAAGCACCCTTTGAAAAGCTTCTATCTGACAGGAGGAAGTACTCAACTAGTGAATGAAAGGAAAGATGACGCCCAGGCGAAGTCAACTTATTCAAGAGTCCTCTTTAATTCAGGTAACTAATAAGCGCCCATCATCTACCAGCAAAGGACAGGTTAGAATGGTCATCTATGCTAGGAGTGCCCTTACCTTAAACCTTAAGTAGCTCACTGAAGGCAGCGTGGAAAGTAAGCAAGCAAAGTCTAAACCCCGATAATCAATAGCCCGCAAGAAATAGAAGGAGAAAAGCCCATATCTTTCCAGTAGTATGTACTTTAATCTCTTGAACTTCTAGGAGGGCGTAGTTAGCCGCAGTGAGTGCGCTGGTTGAATACCTCTATACGGCCCGTTCCAGGGAATGCCTCTGTCTATTTCTAATAGTGGTGAAAGAGAATGAGAAAGAGAGTCATGAAAGAGATCGATTCACAGTAGCGTAGAAGTAGATTAGTAGTAGTGGTAGCTTGTGGACCTCCCTCTAACCCTCTTCTTTCTACCAATAACATCTCGCCCGGTAGTTAGGAGCTTCCTCCTCTCGCCGTACGCCTTATAACCAACTCGGGAAACCCAAGAAGTCTTGCAGGAGTGGAACCCCGGTAGTAAGACTCTTCGGTCCTATAGTCAATCTACTGATGAGCCTTATCGCCAAAGAAGGGGGAGCCTACTGAAGTTTCAAAAAAAGGAATTGAGAATCATCATAGGCTGTGTTTTAAGTGAAGGAGAGAGACAGGACTTGCTAGGAATTGAATCAATAGGCTCAGGGGCATGCCCCGTATCCGCTGCAAGAGAATCCGCTCTTTGACACATATATTAGACCGTAGCACAAGAGACGATTCGCTCTAGTCCCGTAACCAAGCGAAAGAGGATTCATGGACAGAAGCTGCGGGTAAACCCTCGGTTTGCCCTCAACTATAGACCTTGATAGGGGATAAATTCTTTGCTAGCACCAGTAAAGGTGATACTATCTACAACTCTTGAAAGAAGCCAAATGTGTTCATCGCATTCCATCTCTAAGGAAGGCTTATTCAAAATTTGTGGGGAATTTGAAATTCCTTCTTTATCTCTTTCCTCATTGCTGGAAGGCGTTATGAGCGGAAGAGAAGTAGAGGTAGAGGGCCGAAGGAAGAGAGAGATCTCTGCTCTTATCGGTATTAGGTATGCCTCCAGACTGAAGTATTACCCTAGGGCCAAGGGGGTGAGATCCCCCGAGCAGCTCTCATAATATGGGGTTATATAATATCATTGACTTTCGATTGAGGGTATGCAGCAGTGAGGCTACACTGAAGGTAGGAGGTGATTGAAAAAGGGGAGAGGTCCACCTTACATAGCCATAATAGTAAAGTTTTTTCGAACGTTAGCTGAACAATTGAATCGGCTTGGTATAGAATAGCTGCACATAATCTTCTCTATTCTATCAATTCCTTCTTTTTTATGTCCACCTGGTGCTTAAAGGAAGTAAGGCCACCTCTGAGTTGAGAACCAGCTGGAACTTGGTTTGCTGACTAATCCTAATTCCTATACAAAAGGATGAATCTTGCGGGTACTATACTGTAGTAAGGGACTGGACAGGCTTCGAATGAGCTTTGAAGAAAGAGATAGAGGTTCTCACGAAGCGGATCTTCAAGAGCAAGACGGAGAACAGTAAGAAGCTGAGTTGTCTTCAATTAGGCTTTGACGGAGCGGAGAAAGATCTGATTTGAATTTAGGGGATCTCTATAAAGAATTAAGGGAAGAAGATATACCACCTAGCAAAACTAGCCTCTTATTACTAGCATTTTCCAGGTCCTCTCGAACAGCATCTTCCACCTGGTGCTCTCACTTCTCGGACTAGTGGCAGTTCACAAACCAAAGCCAAAGCTCCAAAAGCTAAGGATAAGTTCCCTCTCTATGGAAGAAAGAGAGTGCCCACCGATATTATTTCAAAAGATCGGGCAAATCCCTTCGGAACAGCCAGCAGTAGAAAAGGACCAGTGCCTGGCCTGCTACTGCTTCGGATGGATTAATACGACGTTATACTCTCCTTCTGCTTGCCATTTCCTTTTGTAAAGCGTGCTCATTCTTCAAACCCAAGGATGTGAGGACCTATTCATCTTTACTTTAGCTATCAGAAACCTAAAAGATGGGATGTTTTTCCCAGTCTTTCCCCAAACAAGGTAACTATTTGAGATGTCTCCATGTGTCTTCTTTTTTTTTTTTTTTTTTTTTTTTATGGCGTGATAAGAAAGGACCACTAGGGGCCGGTTTGTCCTTCTTCCCGCAAGACCCCTAACCCTTCATTCTATTCCATACAGCCTTGGTAGGACATCTATTTCTCATTCCATAAACCGGTAAGCTCATGTTGTGTATAGGACCTGAAGGCTCGGCTAAACTCCCTCAAAGGGATTCATGAGCGGAACTCCTTTTTCAAAGAACTGGCGATATTCCCTTAACTGCAGATTCAATCGCACCGATTATTGAACTGAAAGAGAAGAGCACCGCTCTACTCATACTGTCACACCGGCAAGGACTTTCACTGTCTAAATGAAAGGAAGAGGTCTAGGCCAACCTTTCACAAGAGAGAAAGCTGGTACTCAACACTTGTATTCTATTCCCCATTATTTCTTTTTTCGCTTTCTAGAAATATCTAAGAGAAGAAAGAAGTTCCATGTAGGCGGATCCTAGGAGTAGATTAAAATGCTATCCGACTTGAAATGATCGAAGTTGCGTTTAGAGGTTTATGTACCCAGGACACGGAAGACACTTGCCAACTGTCCGAGTTTGAAGGGGAAACGCAACCTGACTAAGTAAGGGAGGTAGCGCAGAAGGGTAATTCTTTGACCCAGTTCAGTGAGACGGGGATTAGCTTTTGAAAGCAGCATCGTTAAGGAAGTTTCAAAATGCTTACTCCGAAAGAGTAATGGAAGAAGAGCTGCTTTTATTAAAGCGGAATAAGAGCTCTTGGGTAAGAAGGCAGGAGAAGTTACACCAGGATTGAAGAAGACGGGTTTTGGAAGAACCAGGGTCAGAGAAAGGGGACGATGGAAAATGGCTGCTTGTAAGCGTGATCCTCTATCCTCTCTCTTTCTCTCATCAGAGCATCAATCTCGTAGCTAGATACGTAGAGGTCAGAGCCTTTTGATGGAGGAAGAACCGCGGCCATGAATCTGGCGGCTCTGGCCGCTGTGCTGTTACCCGGTCGTGGTGGTGTAGTTTATAGGAGGTGCCGTAGCGTTAAATCTTTTTTCGAGATGAGAAATCTAGACTTTTTATTGCCCAAGCAAGGGAATCCATTGCCTTCGACCGACTTTCTGAAAGGGATTCCGAGAAGGTGGAGTTCAGTAACCCAGTTCAGTGACCGAGGAGAGGTTGAAAGAAGACAATGAATGGAATGGTCCGAAAGTCGCTATAGAAGATCGAATGCGTCTTAGTGAAGCTATTCCATTAATTAATAGTCACCGTTCGTACGTTATCTAATATAAGAAAAAACTGGCTCCAGGTAGCGCAAGGGCGTAGCAAAGGGAAATTCGTTAGGAGAAGAAGACCAGGATCCCTTGGTCCTTCTAAGGACCGATCTACCTGATTTACCCGCCATCCAGAAGAATACCATCGTCCAGCTTAGAAAACATTGAACTATCTGCCGTAGAAGGGAACTTCAACTAAAGAAAGAAGAAAGAATAAGAAGAATTGCTTAAGTATGCCATTTTGTGTTCGAATTCTAAACCGGCGAGGCTCTTCTGTATGCTTCTGAATCAATAGAACACGACGAAGGACTCGAATTATGTATGATGAGCTGTAGTCGAGTCACAAAAGGTCATGATGAACTTGAGTCGAGTCACAAAAAGGGTATGATGAGCTTGTAGTCGATTATTTCAAGATCGAATTCCAGCTTTTCTTATGTCGTGTATAATTATTTTTCCTTTTTCTACCCTTATCTATTCAGGAGTCAAAACAAAGAGTATAAAGATATCTTTTGTATTCGTTCTTCTCCCTCTCTATTTCTGAATTATATTCGGGCGGGGCTCTTGAAGGCTTCCTTGCCGCGGCGACGCGGAAGGGGTTTCCCACTGGCCCTTTTTTAACCCTCCTGGGAGAGAACCACCGCCGCCCATTCCGAGCCCTAGGTTGGGTTGCTCCATTCCGTGTCGCGCGCCGTTCTGGTTCCGGAATTCGAACGCCCTCTCCTTCCTGACTATCCAAAGAGAATGTAGCTTCAGCCCGGCTTGTCCTTCTATTTTATCGGGAGAACGAGCCTGAAAAGGGGCACCTCCCACTCTTTTTGGGTATCCTGGAGAAGCAGTTCCTCTTGGAAAAGAGGGTCGAGGCCGCATTGGTGGGGGATGGGTTTCCCCCCCAGATAGTTCTGGCTCGGAGGTCAGAAATCCGCAACCTCCTCTTTAACCACCCTACTAGGGGTGGGGCGGCTCTCTCTGAGAATACCTTAAATAGGTATTTGGGCCAGGTCGAGCGGGATGGCACGCAGCAGAGCGTGCCCTATCTTAGGGTGCTTCGTGCTGCCCGCTATTGGGTCTAAGTGGGTTCTCCCGCTTTTTCGCCTTTCAGAAGGGTGGCCCACACACGACAGGGGAAAGGGGGGAGACTAGCCTCAGTCTTCCCCTGGGCGAGAGGTGCACCGAACCCCCCTACCCACTCATCAATCACGGTTGTTCGCTTTACTGCACTGATAGCCCCCTATTGTATTGGAAATTAGGCGCCCTCCTTTTACTGTTGTTCATGAATCTCTTCCTGTTTCGATTCTATCTATGTTTAGAACATTTCTGTGACTGCTAATTCTGATCTAAGTGTCTTATTCTTTGTCCCCTGCTAGTACGCATTACTCCTCTTTTCATTCCAATTCAAGAAATACGACCGGTACGAATTAATTGGTCTGTGCGCCTCTCTATTACTTTTTTGGTATCCCCCTGTTTCTTCGTATACATTCGAGTCCTTTCTACTGGCCAAATCTCAAATTTGTGGAAAGCCTTCGATGGCTTCCTTATGAAAACATCAATTTTTATTTGGGTATAGACGGTATCTCTTTATTCTTCGTGATATTGACCACATTTCTGATCCCTATTTGCATTTTAGTGGGTTGGTCTGGTATGAGAAGTTATGGGAAAGAGTATATTACAGCATTTCTAATTCGTGAATTTATAATGATCGCCGTGTTCTGCATGCTGGATCTTCTACTATTCTATGTTCTTCCCGAAAGTGTGCTAATCCCTATGTTGTGCGGAGCTGAGTATCTTCTATTCGCTGGGATAAAGCCTTTCCTCTGCAGGGGCCTTGTGCAGTAAACCCCCTACGGGCGGTCGTCCGTCGTCCTAAAGTAGTCCCCGCGAAGCTTTCGGGAAGAGGGGTAGTCTTGTGTGTAAGCATAGCATTTCTGGTCGAACCCGCCCAACCCAACTAAGAAGAACCGAACCTGACAGACACATCTTTTTCCTTTTGGGAGGGTACTCCGAGTAGTGGGTACCTCGTAGGACCTCGACCCGCCTACTCGGGTCTTGTATGGATATGCAGGAGGGGGTGCTCCTAGGTGTGTGTAGGGGTTGTGTTTGTTCGCGAGAAAGGATTCCTCGTCAAGTAAGTTTGGGGGGTGTGGACACACTTGCGCGAATTCGGGTAACGGCTACAAGGGAGAAATCGAAAGGAAACTGTACCCGACCAGGGATGGACGTAAACTCGTAAGCTACCGAAGGTAGGGATAATCGTCCAGGTCTTATTGTGAAAGAAAAAAGCCGCCCCGCCACAGCAGACGGGTTGCTTCCTCTGTCGTCGCCGGGGAGCTCTTGGCGAGGAGACCTTAGGATAAGTTGCTAAAACAAACGGGATGGGAGGATCGACCCGTTCAGATAATTCCGAAGAAAGACTGTTGGCAGCAGTTAAGATATTATTTTTTTCGCTTCTTCCAACACAAGGAATGCGGGCCGGGTATAGCTCGCATAGGGTTCGAGAATAGGGTAGGGTCCTTGTCCTTAAGATTCAGATAAGAAAAAGGTTTCCAAGCCTTTATGGGCTCCGTACACGTGCTGCATCATTTCCGGCAGGATGATTGAAAGATTCACTCCAGTTGAAACCGCTCACATCACAATAGTATTAGCGTAAAGGCCGTAAGTCGGGGGCGGCCAGAACATAAGGCATACTGTTTCACACCTCTCTCTCTCTCTTAAGAGTGATTCCTCTTCGTGATCAACCCGACTGTGCCTTACATGTGCTCTACAGGCCGCACGTAATCTTTCTTCCCAACGAGCCCTTTTTTTGATTTGGAAGACGGGCATTGCGTTCGGTTCGAAAGGCATGGTTTTCAGTATGTCTCCAGATAGGGCCCCCACTAGTCCGGCTAGCTAGTGAGCGGTTCTTTCGGGCGGGAAGCAGGCCGGACCCTACGGGCGGGCATCTCCCGCAACGCAAGCACCATTGTTCGACACCACCCGAGAAGCAAAAGATCGTCAGTCCCAGGCTGGAAAATACAGCATAGATAGTGGTTTAATGCCAAGGCCGACGACGGAAGCTCGGGACGGACCGTATCGGCGGAAAGTCTCCACGTACGGTCTTCTGGAAAGGATTGGCTACCTACTGGAGTCTCGACCCAAGGCACCACCGTTCAAATTCCGCGTTGGGGCCACCCCTGACTCTACCATTATTATAGGGGTATGGGGTTCGAGACAAAGAAAGATCAAGGCAGCATATCAGTTGTTCCTTTATACTTTACTTGGATCTGTTTTTATGCTATTAGCTATTCTGTTGATTCTTCTCCAAACAGGAACAACCGATTTACAAATCTCATTAACCACAGAATTTAGTGAGCGGCGCCAAATCTTTCTATGGATTGCTTCTTTCGCCTCTTTCGCCGTCAAAGTGCCTATGGTACCAGTTCATATTTGGTTACCCGAAGCTCATGTAGAGGCACCTACGGCAGGATCCGTCATCTTGGCAGGAATTGCTTTAAAATTGGGAACCTACGGGTTTTTAAGATTTTCAATACCCATGTTTCCCGAAGCGACACTTTGTTCCACTCCTTTCATTTATACTTTAAGCGCGATTGCTATAATATATACTTCCTCGACCACTTTAAGGCAGATCGATCTTAAGAAGATCATTGCTTACTCCTCAGTAGCTCATATGAATCTGGTGACTATTGGTATGTTTAGTCGGGCGGCGGCCGTTAGGTCACCTATTTTGAGTTATGGACACACAAGGCCAAAACTGGTTTTGCCGGTCGCGGACCCATGCAACCTACTGCAATGGGGGAGAACCTAGCATGTCGCAATAAAAGCTTGATTCGAGGCGTCAGCAAAACACTGCCGTCTGTTCCAAAAACAAAAGCCCCTTAGCGCCCCGGGACGGGAGTGGGGGACGGCCCTACGCGCAGGCAACAGCAGCACCGGCTCTACGAAGTCAGAATCGAATCTTTCTGTTGGCTTTCCCAATTCATTCGTGAATAATAATTCAAGGGCGTGAAGCGAGTACTTCTAGCTGCTTCGCCTGCTTCTTATTATGGCGGCTATGTTTTCGTGGCGAAAATGAACGAAAAGCGAGATGAGCGTGCTATTTTCAAATCGATTGATAGATAGCCTGATCTGTTCTGATAGATCGAAAGAGATAGAGAGGGAATCTCTCAAGAATAGGGGGAAATCTCCTATTTCTATCTATTGATGAGACAACTATCTATTCTTGATCCATCAGAAAGAAATCGATATGTATCTGATGGAGTCTACATCGTACGTAGAGCGCCCAAGCGCTTTTTAGGCCAGCTCAGTTCTCTTATCCATCGGTCCAATGCACTGGGCTCATCTCATGGAGGGAAAAGCCAAAATGTAGTTGTCTTGCTCGCCGCCTCGACGCATTCCCCTCTCTCCCCGGTATCGTCCCACACAGAAAGAAAGAGCGCAGAGCCCCGGCCCGACCTGTAGGTCCGCTAACGTAAAGCGAGGAGTTGAGCCTGAACTGGCGAACCGAAGTCACTTTCGGAACCATACTTCCTACAGCTAACATGTGTCCAGTCCAGCGGGAACGCGCAGCGCAAACGAACCTGAGCTGCTATACCGAATCCCCGCTGGCCATCGGGGACCGAGTGGTAAGGCCATGATCCGCAGGGGAACAGATCACTCATTCTTCCATTGGGGACAGGTGCACGAACGACAACTCCAAACGTCACACATCCGCCGCCTACCTACCGTTTAGGTGGCCACCAGCGAGATCCAGTAAGGAAGTGTCGCGGCTGCTCCACTCCGCTGCGCTGCGGTCTCATGAACTGAACTTCGTTGCCTTCCCGCGCGCGAAGCGAATGGGCGCTGTGCCGTGGGTCAGTTTCGGGGTGGGGAGCGAAGAGAGACCGGAGATGCTTCTTTGGATCGCCGAGCTTTTTCAGCCCAAAAACTAAGAACCTGGAATGTCCTGTCTATCCATCGAATCAAAAACAAACACATCTATTCTATCTGTATATCTAGTGGATCTCTCTCTACATATAGATTGAGTTTAGGAATGATCTGTGGCTAGCCGTAAGCCGCATTCACTACTCTCAATGCGGGATTTCGTGTTGATCCGATCTTTTAGTGAAGCTTTTGACCTGCGAAAAGGCTCTAAGCCTTCACGCAAGCAATCGCGAGAGAAGCGGAGCACGAAGCTACCGCTTCCCCCCGACTAAAATACAACATTCGCCGACCTACTTTGACACTTCACAAGAAAGGCGACTGTTTTGGCAACAAGCAAAACGGCTTTCTATCCTATTTCAAGGGTTCCAAACCTTAAACTACGTAAGTACTCAAGGCTGCTTTCGGTTGGTTTCCTAATACGAACGCTGTTCACTACAAGCTATCACGCTCAGCGCGTCCTTGATTGAACGTTGACTTATCTTATTCCCGTTCAATCTCTAAGGCGGTTTCCGCTGAGAACTGACTAGTGTTTCGTGTCCAAGGTGAACAAGCCCTAGCTTCTAGAGTCGCTGCTTTTCCCAGGCCGGCCGGACAAGTGGGGTGGGGCTTTACTGCTGCCTTTGTTTGATATGTTCCTATCATATACCATACAAACGAAACCTACCCAAAGTGGGAAGGGCCAGTATAGACGCTAGAATAGCTAGCCTATAGTAGTCGGCCTAACCAAAGCCTCACGACAACATAAAATTAGCCTTATGAATTGAATCTTAAGTAGGGGGCTTAGCCCGCCCGCCTATCAATCAAAGAGGCTGAGAGTAAGCGTAAGCTCACCCGGAAGCTCGAAGAGCTTCCCTTCATTCGCTTCGCGGGAGCCGCACAGCACATAGCTGGAAGTCAGAGGGCCCATACTACCTGCCTAACCCTTCGCTCCGAGGGACCGTAGATCGGAAAGCGCCTTCTAAACCACCCCATTCATCCAAAAGAGAAGGGAAGGGGCCTATGTATTTGCATGACCCCTGCAGATTTCACCCTATCTATACCCGGAGCCACTCCCCTAGCGGTCCTGCCACCACGCCGCAGAACGGGAGCTCGTGTGGAACCTTTTATTCTGGCGTAACAGCGGTAGACCTTAACCAAAATTCGGTCCGCCTAACATAGGGGACGGAGGTACGGTAAACTCGGCCAAAATATGAGACCCGAAGGGCCCGGCGCGCACAATCCTATCCTATCCGAGTCCGAGTTTACCCCTTGCACTTCGGACAGCCGTCCGTAGCATCATAAGGAGGACCCCCCTTTCGAGGTACAAAAAGAGTACGGTACATAGGAGGTTGGTCTTTCTCAACGTGGTGTATAGCACGAAAAACCTTTCGATACAAGATAGGGCCGTTCACATGAAAGAAAAAAAGGAATCCTTTCTTATCTTCTTTCCCTCTCGGGAAAGAGAAAGAGGGTCTTATGGAGGGAGGGGGGAGGGAAAAGGCTTGGGCCTACCTATCCCGATAGGACCCCATAAAAGAACGGGAGCTGTTGAGAGGTTCCATATTGCCGAGACGAAGGACAGCACTTCTGTACGTGATCGTAGTATGTCACGTCGTCTCGTCCCCGCTGCATCGAAGAGTACCTATGCACTATGTTCCGGTTCACTGATAAGGAAGATAGCGTTGGGGTGGGGGTCTACGATGTGATACTAAAGTATGACCGGGGGAGATACCGCTAACTATGGGTTATGGAAGCAGGAACCATTATGTACAATTTCGGGGGGTTACGAATCTCTTATACTACCATCGATCGCACATAGTCTGACGACCCGAAAAAAAGTTAAGTTAGAAAGCCGTAATGAATAAGGTGGTACTATCTTGTACGGTTCGGGGGTAAATCGGCGTACCTCCGATCAGTGGGGGGGAATCTTTGGCTTCTATCGGAACTACAGGAATGTAGTAGCATTCTACCGATTCAAGATCATGACGGTTTTCGTCATCCCTTGTTCTATGTGTTGGTGTTCTATATGACCGACTAAGACTCGCCTTTTTCGATATTACGGAGGTTCAGTGAGCACCATGCCGACTCTCTACCATTTTTCTTCCTCTTCCACTGTGGCCAATATGAGTTTCACCTGGACTAGCAGCTTAGCGGGGAATTTCTCATCTTAGTAGGAGCTTTCCAAAGAAATAGCTTAGTAGCCACATTAGCGCCTTGGGATGAGTTTAGGCGCGGCCTTTCCCTGTGGCTATATAATCGTGCGGTTTCTGGGAATTTCAACCCGATTTCCTCCATAAATTCTCCTATCCAATGGCAGAGAATTTCCATATTTATCCCTTTTCTTGTTGGAGGGGCGACCGTACGATTAAACTACCACAGAAACTAGGGTAAACCAATGTGATCAGACCTTGTAGGTGCTTGCGATGGACGGATGCGACTTCCCTCAGTTGGTTTGGGTGGCATAGCCCGTTGCATAAGTCCCCCCCTTTTTTTATCCATTTCTTTAGTCTTTAGGGAGCCAAAGCTTGACTTTACTAAACTAATAAATAAGGCTCGCGCTAGGCGCTTACCTTTTTTGGCTGTAGGGTTGGGGTGGCTTGCTGGGTGAGACTGATAGAAAGAAAGGACGGGGGGCAACCATGCATGGTACTTCTCGACCCTGTCTCCGAGGGACAGTTGAACTAGCGACTCATGAATGCTGCCGGGTTGGACGAGCCAATAACTCGAAGGCGTTCGGTCTGTTTTTTGAGCAAGAATCACAGCCTTACCTTATCTTCACCATGATACGGACTCCAAGTTCTTATGGCAGAGCACGAGGAGATTTATCATCAATATGATGATTGGAATGGAAACCAGAAGCACGACTGGGGTCCTCGTGGTCCAAGATAATCAAACCATCAATAACAGTACGTCGCATGAGACTTTTTTGTAGTACCGGGAACCAGATGGCCGCGGCGTGGACTCTGGGCCGGGTACTTGTAGTATCTCTTCTAGATCTGGCAAAAGCGAAAGACCCCCTAACATAATTCGATGGAAGGCTGACCGCTGATCCACTCTGGCCTCGCGGCGGCCCCTGTGTTGCGAGTCTGAGCTGCCTAGCTTATGGCTAATAGCATTCCGGCAGTCCCAGCCAGAGAAAAGTCAGTATACCTATGGCGCTCCGCCCGCCAACGGGCGGCGGGAGCAGCGGGCAATTGGCTTTGTAAGCCAACACCTCAGGAACCGGGCGGGGCACTCGAGACAAGGGGGCAGCAACTGAGCCAGTACGAAAATTGGCCCGCTCCGCTTTCTTAAAAGCAAGTACCACTTACGGAGGTCAACAAGGATAACTATGGAAGTGGGGGCTCGTCCCGGTCATATTGGGATCAAAACCCAAAAAAAAAGTTTAGGGGCCGTAGCACTGTACCTCTTTTTTTTTATTGATTCAATACAATAGGGAAAAGATCGTACAGTTCCCTCCGAGACAAACTCTCAACGGATCCTCCCGCGCGCTGGACTACCTCTTCCGTGCGTCTTTCTCGTGGGGGACAGACACCAGGAAGACCCGGCCCAGGGCGAGCTTTATTTATTTAAGAGAGATGGGAGTGAGCCGAATTCCGTGTTCCGTTCTTGGGGCCTTTTCGGGCCCCTCTCGATCTTTTTCGTATTGAGAAGGGGAAGGGTCTAAATCAATGGACATTAATGACCGTCATCATTGATGGACTTGCACATTACATCGATCAATTTCGACCAAGGTCCGGCCGCTAATAGAAGTTGTTACTTTCCTAGTAGCGAAGGAGAGTGCCAGGGGCTTTTTTCGTAGTAATAGTGGTCGCGGTCTCATGAATCTATGCGGCCTGTCGGAATCAAACGAGGTCTAGGACCATTCTATTCATTAAGGCATAGCGGCTGCCCTCGCCCGGCGCATTTCCGGCCTAGCACAACGGGCGGGCCGTGCCTGAATTCAGACCGGACCAGACTCTTCTTTGTTTGAGCTGCTCCCAGGCACGCAGGCCGAAGATCTCACTTGTCCTGGACAAGTACGTAGAGATCTTCGTGAACCGGGAGGTGAGTCTCAATCAATTCTTTTCTAGGATTCCTTATCACGCCACACATGGAGATCTTTCCATTGATAGATCAGAGGGTCCTCCCTTGAACAAATTCTTAAAGGTTAGGTTACTACCTGCTTCTACGGAAGAGGTTTACTTTGTACCGCCCGGAGGTCATATAGATCGGATCCGATCGATAAGAACGAAAGGGTTGGTGTGGGCC
>JAKWJA010001748.1:0-75557 GCA_027704765.1 Solanum habrochaites | reverse complement strand
AGTAGTAGCGAGAACGGTAGATTGTCACACTGGGCGGGAGGGGGTGTAAAATGTGGTGGGTTGAAGGGAACAACAGAGGGGAAAAAGGAAAAAGGTGGGGGGAACAGGACAGGGGGAGATAAGGGGAGGGGGGAGCGGTGGGGATGGAAGAGCAGACAGTAATATATAAGGAGAGGAAAGAAAGGAGGGGGGGGAACTTAAAACAACGGAAATGGAGAAGAAACGGAAGGGGAGAGAGGGAAAAAGGGGGGGTGGGAAAAAAAGTGATGGGAGAAGGGGGGGGGGAAAGAAAAAAAGAGGAAGAAAGGGGGGGAGGAAAGTGAAAGGGGGTCACTGAGGGTGGAAAGAAGAGAGCGAGAAGGTCAGCAGGAGGGTAAGGGTGGGAAAATCGGTGAGAGGGGGGAGGTAAGAGGGAACATGCAGAAAGTAGTGGGAAATGACGAAGTGGGGGGGGAAGAAAAAGAGAGGAGATACGAAATAAGCGGGGGGGAATCATATCGAAAACCCCTTATTGTGCTATATAAAATACAGATTTAAAAGAATGCATGGGAAGGGGGAAAGGGGCAGAGAAAAAGAATAGAGGAGAGATTGGGAGGGAACAATGAAGAAGGTATAAGCGTGCGAGTGAATGGTTGACAAGGAAAAAGGGAGCAACACAGGAGCAAAAAGAAAATAGAAAAAAGGGAGGGCAAGAGAAGAGGACGCAGTATTTGAGGGAAAAATATAAAAAGATAGGAATGAGAACACGGAATAAAAAAAGGGGGAATAGAGGGGATGGGGACTTATGATCCAAATGCATTTAGCTTAACTAGACCTTTATCTTTTCACCCTAACTTATCGTTTTCTGAAGAACTTATTTGGTTTGCCTTGAGGTCCCTCCTTGTATGTTTGCACACTCCATCTTATTCCAAAGCATAAGTTAAGTTTTCTAAGATGCGCAGTTAACCAACTCCTTTTTATATGTCTGCTTACAAGGGAGCCCACTTTTATTATTTTTTATATTCTTTTCCGGAGTTCTTTTGGTTTACCTCGTCACTTCTTATCTTTATGTCTATTTGTGTAATTATTTCACGGACTCTTTTGGTTGTAACTACCCCCCAAATTTCAGGACCGTGACCCACAACTATCATCCACCTTGACTCCCTCACTTCATTTACCGGATATCCCACCCTTCCTCCCCACCCCTTGTGTCCGACAACTGCCCTACCCGTCCCTCCCTCTGCCATACTCGTTCGCTTTCTTTCCTAAATCCCTAGCAGCCCACTTGCCTCCGCTCCTTTCCCCTTCTCCCTTAATATTCCCGGTCCTGTTTTCAGATTTCTCCCCTTTTGTTTTCCTGCCCCTATTCATTATGTCCCCCATGGCTTTAAGCTTCTTTAGCGGTAGGGGCCGCCTATATTTTGGCGTGATTGGTTATCCTATTATCGTTTTTCTCCTTTTCCTCGCTACTAGTTTTAGTGGCCCTACTTCTTTTCCCCGTCTCACGTTGCGTTGGCCGGTTTCGCCCAGCCCTGTTGTTGTCATGTGATAGGCAGTTTCGTCTTTTGAATGTTTCCAAGATAAGAAAGTCTATCTGGAATCCTAAGAGTTGATATAGAGAACTACAGCATTGAAAATTCATGGCAAGCTAATGGTAATGATGTATGAAATTATGTGTGATTTGTTCTTAGCGTGAGGATTAGACAAGTAATCCTTAATCTCAAAACTGAATCATGTGTGAACAATGATAATTTTTTTTGACAGTGAGGACACTGATTTGCATCCCAGGAAATATTAGGCACCGATTTGGTGCGCCCCCTTGCGCGGGTCGGATTTCGTGCCTCTGCGTACCTTATGTCCCTGGCTCTGCTGACAAAACCCGAAATAAATCCGACTAGGGATCACCGGCATCCAGAGGAGGACGATTGATCGTATTGATAGTCAATGTTTGGCGAAAAGATACCAACATGGATACTATTGTACAAAGATTTTGTTATTGAGTCATCGTGCTTCGCTTGAGGAACACCTAACGAATTTAAGTAGAGTGTGAATTGATTTACACTGTGGCTTCACGTCATTATTAACACCTTTTTTTCGTTATGTTTCGTGTGTCCAAAAGGCGTTTTGTGCAATTTTTTATGTAAGATTTTTCTCTTTAATAGAAGAAAATTTTTGTCTAAAAGAGAATGCAGAGGTTTTTTGAGTGAGAAACACATAAAATTAAAAAACCTAACGGAGCATGTGACGATTCGTCTCCCCGTGACGTTCCGTAATGTGATAGTACTTGCACAGGGCACTGACGGCAAGAGGGGAAGTTGACCAAGTGTATTACAGAGTACGTACAGACCGCCGTTGCCACTTACCCTCAAAACTCTCCTTACTAGTTTTCCTCTTACTTTGCTGTTTATAAACCTCTGACCCTGGTTGTTCCCCCAAATTCCAAGAGTTTCTGTTTTTTTGAAACGCAGACACCTCGACGGACCTTTGTGCTTGTGGAGATCCTTCATACTGCCGTCGAGGGTATGGAGAGAGCAACAAGAAATTGAAAAAGTATTTGGAACGACGGAGTCTATTACGGTCTATATCGTACCAACACGATCCGCGCCGAGGTCTATCCATCCATCCTCAGTTTGTCAGATTTCCCGCAGATAATAAATTCCCTTATTTAAATAGGTTTTTATTTTTTATAAATAGGGCTTCGAAAAACCTTATTTTGAAAGGTTATACCCTTTGTGTGACTGTTGGATATTTTGAGACTCTTGTCGTGAGGTTTGTAGGATTTTTTGTTGATTAATCAAAGTGAAACTTTCGTATTTTTCTCTTTCTCCTGAAGTCCTTACAATGGGAAATTCTTACAAATCGATATATATGAATATTGTGATTAATACTATGGGTATCTCAACTCCACCACGAGAGGTTTTTGGGAACCATAGGCAATAATGAAAGTAACAACTAACTAAAGAAACAATTCAGAATATTGTCTTGCATGTATTTATAATTTTTTTTCGCTTAAAAGTCCTTTTTTAAACTGGATGGACCAAACTTTAACCTACAACACTTAATGTCTACTTGCCGGGACCAAAGAATTTAGCCTAATGGAAAGACACTTCTCACCCCTAAGCATTTATTGTATCACTATCTATAGGCCTAGTGTTATTGGTACGGAGGGTACTAACTTAGTCCACATATCGAATATGAAGCTCAATATGAGGTAAGGTAATGGTTTGTATTGAACTACACGTAAGCCGGACCAAGGTTTTTGAGTGACATTTTCTAGATGCCGGACCAAGGATTTAAAATAAAGAACTTATCACTTTGCCCTGCAAGATACTAGGATGAAGGAATTGGTATCGTTAGCATTATCAAGTTTGAACCTGTTGGGACCAAACGTAACCCTCAGTTACTTTTATTAATTGATAAATTCAAACATTTGAAGTTGTTAAGTGTCCCTTTCCTTAATTTTGCTAGTTATTTTTAATTTAATTAATAAATAGAAACCCCTTTGATCCATTTTTTTGCGGCTTTAAAAGGATGTACTTGACTTGAACAACTATAATATTAGATTGAAGTTAAGTCTAAACTATTTTCGGCCCGTCGGAACTATCCCCTACCTGGGGGTCCCTATTCAGGTTCATTTTACTTACCAAACACACCTCCTGGGATTCTTTTTGCTTTCGTATTTGAGAGTAAGTTGACGTATATCAAATTGGGGCGCCGTTACCGGGAAAGTGGTTTTTAAGATTAACTTAAAAACTTATTCTATAGGTTAGTTAATCATTTTTGTATAATTGATTATCTTTGTTTTATTTTTTCTGATTAAGTGCAAAACCAACCCATCCTTGACCCTTGTATGCAAATACACCGACGTAGAAGAGAACCCTTGTTCCCCACTATCACCGATCCACAATTCTCCGTATTACCCTCCCCAACATGAATCGCTATGTTGGGATTTAAAAAATGATGTTCATAAGCCAAAAAGAACATCCCAAATCCAGTTTGATGTTCATGGTAAGTTTTTAACCAAATGCTCGACTGAACACCAACAGAGCTACTGAACAAACATAGCAGACTCTGATGGCCACTTGTCTTGCCCTACTCTACAACCACAGCCACACCTCTTGGGTAACTAGTGATCCTTCTGCAAAGTGGCCACCCAAAACAAAAATGGACATGTCTGAGGTTTGTTTTTTTAGGGCTACCCCTTTCTGAGGATCCACAAATTCCGATATAGGCTACGGTAATTGTTTTGTGACAAAAATTGTACCTTTATCTTCTTTCTCTTGGCCGTTGATTCTTTCACTAGCTCGTATCTCTTTATTGGATACCGAGTTCTTAGGGTCAAGCTGGAATCCATTTCAGCGCTCTTCTTCGTCTGATATTTCGATTTTTCCCTTTATCCTTTCGCGTTATACATCCGGCCGTCCCGGTGTTTCCCTTTCCCCCTGTCACTCGTACCTGCGTACGTCCATTTTTTCTTCCTCTCACCCTCGAGGCCTCGCCGAGGGCTAGCGGTCTCCATTAAACTAAACCACTAAAGACATAGTGAACAACTTTTGTCACTACAATGTGAGTCCAGTTGTAATTCATTGGTCTAGATTCACCTCGTTTTTTTATCAGCGTCCCAAATCACCGTATATTTTTGAGTCACGACAGGAATACTTCTATCAGTGCATGATGATAATAATAAAACTGTGTTGGACACTATAGCAGGTGGCTCTTTTTGTGGAGTTGTCCCTTATGCCTAGGATTGATGAAAAAATTCGAGAAAATCGCCAAGAATAATAAGAGCTTGGAGTACTTAGAAAGTCAGATTAATACAAGAAACAAAAACCTTCGCAGTGCAGCCCCACTGTCACAAACCCAGCTACAGAGAGATTCGTGGAAAGTGCTCATGATGATAACTGAGCTTGTTGGTAACTAACACATATCACTGAGGGTGCCAAAGATTAAATGTAGTTTTAACTACTTATCTTAAACACACCACCACCTTTAATGATACTGCTATTATTGGAGGATTTCCTAATTCAGTAAAGTGAGCATACGGGTTGTTTGAGACCGAGTGCCCCCACTCAAATTAGGATAATTGGCTCTAAGTTCCGGAACCAAGGATGGATTTATTGAATTATAAACCTTTAGGGGTCATTGTTCGACTTGACTTACAAACTGCGATTGCTTAACCCACGCACACTTGCTTTGCCGCGTCGTTCCTTTACGAACCCTTTCCACGAATTCTGAAAATGATGCACACTGATGAGAAAATCACTAACGCGGGGTGGTAAGCAACCATTGACCCACCTATTGCCGTCTAATGAGGAAATGTTGAGAATGGATGATGATAAGGTGTAAAGGGTAGGGTAGAAGTCAGAATATAACACTTGAAAAAGAGCAGATGTCCCCAATGATTTATTCCCAATAGCCTAACAACCCACCACCCTTACTTTGAAGTCCTTCAACCATTATGAACCGGACCGAGATTGTAAATATGGCCTTTTATAACCAAAGTCTGAAGTAGCTTTCTATCAATGTCTCTTTTGTAGAATCCGTAGAACAAATGACTTGTTAGCAAGTTTCTGAAAATTAGGTTACAATGAAAAGATAGGTCAATTTCGAGGATGACGATAGAATGCAGCATTGTAGTATATTGCTACAAGATTCTCTCGCACAAAATAAAAAGATCCAGGTGCTTTCCGATGTCCTTGTATAGTCGGTCATTACGATTTGCGAAAGCATTGTTTTGAATCTGGGGGTAAGCATAAATCTCATGCCCCTCTAGATTTACAAAGAATTTGGTTGGGTGTCCCAAAAAACCCACTGCGATGCGGCTACTAATGGCTGATCGATACATTAAAAGGCCAGTATTGGGGTGTACTCCGCGATGTGCTATACAAATGAGTCGTTTCCTATTTCCGTATTTTTTTTATTCTTTATAGTGAAGTCGATTTAACATGAAGAAGCGACCTTCAACATTTGTAGGTCATGAATCAGAGTGGTGAGCTCCATAGTTATCGCCATAAGATCTTCACAAAGAAAGATGTAAAAAGAAATGAACAAAAATTAAAAACAGAGTTTTTAGGTTGGGGATTTAGTGCTTATAGACAGTTCTAGGTGGCCTTCGCCTTCCCTTCTAGCTCAAGTTCCATTTAACTACTCTCCTGGCCCTTAATGATTACCCAAGTATTCCCTCATGGAGTAATTGTGTGAAAAACTGAGGAGTGAGTTACGGTGAATATAGAACATCATAAAACAGTATTTTGGGCACACGGCATCGGTGAATAATAGTGATATAGTGCATACCTGCGTGGAATGAGGCTGAGGAATCAGTTGTCCTCAGCCATGCTGCAAGTCATCTACCACGTTAAACTCAGGCGTCTTGTTAGTGGAGGCAAAACCCATACATAAGCTTTTGTTTTTCTATTTAGTCAGGTGAATTTCCTACTAATGGTTTTAAAATTTTGCAGGTACATACCCTAGATATTCGGCAAGAAATTACTCTTAATAGCTTCTCTATGCTACAGGACGGACCGTTTTGCGCCTTTGACGGACCGTCGCATGAATCTGTCGTGCCATATAACGTCTTTCTTTACTTTTCAAACTAGGGCCCACTCGACTGAACCAAGCAATGTACCGTACAATTGATAGAGACGTACATCGTCGAGATGTCGTCCGCCGTCATTATAAAACTTACACACATTACCCAACCCGGCTGGGTTTTTTAAAAATTCAAACTTTTGACCAACCCCCACCACCCTCATTTCACCCCCCTTCATCACTCTTCTCCCATTCTTCCCTCTTTTTAAACTTCCAATTCATACCTCTACCCTGCGGATATTTTTTCTCAAACTGCCTCAATTCATCATCTACTAGTCCGAAGCTACTGTTGTGGATCTCTACGTGATCACCACGTACCGTTGTCTCTTGTTTTTAAATCAAATTCTTCTCAGGTAGGGTTGTTCTCTAATTTCCTATCATATTATATTTCATTTTTGTTTATCTATTATTATTAGCCCTAGTTCTTCTTGATAGGTTCATTCTTTATAAATTATGTTTTCCTAGGTTTAAAAATTCTCAAAATTGTGGTGTTAAAGACCTAGATAGGATCTTTAGCATTGCGTGTTATTTAGGTATGTGGGTTAAACCAATTAGGTTAAAACACTACCATTTCGATTTGTTCAATAAGGTTTTGAACTGTGCATCCCCCAGTTGTGTAAGGGGGGGTGTAACTGAGTTCCAGAATGATGTGCAATCGAGGTGACGGACCGTCGTACCCACGACGTACCGTCATTGTGATCCGTTCCAGTAGCTCTAACCCCCCACTGTCTAATTTTCTCTAGTGTCCCCAACGGCCACAAGCAACAGACCATTGTTCCCACAATAGTTCGTCCTTCCCAAATAGCCGTTCTTATTTCAGAGAGCCTATTCCTAAGGTTCCTCTCACTTTTTTTCTATGTTGTCCTCCAACGAACCACATGCGCCGGACCGTCATAACCATATGGTCCTGCCTGCCATGACCGTATGATTGTAGAGAACCCCCTCTCCTAAGGTTCTCCATAATTTTTTTAAGTATCATCTGATGGGGACACCCGTACATGGACCGTTGTCTCCGTGACCGAATCCGTCATGCATATAACCGTCAGAAACACGTTGTGTTAGGGAGATCTCTCTTAAGGTTTTCTCTACATAAACAAAGTCCCTAAGTCCTACATACTCACGACACGCCCTTCACCTGGGGCCCCTTGCGTGTTTTCAACACGGTTTACTAATAAAAAATTTTGATTACATCTTATCTTTAATTTTTTTTGTGTTGTTTGCTTGTCTTATCTTTTTTTCAATTACTAATTCATTCTATACAGGGTACAATCTTTCTGGCACAAAAAAAAGATTAGTTCTACGCACGCGGCGATAAAAGGCTGTCGCCCCATCTTCCCTCCTGCCTGTCCTTCTGGCTCTGATGTTACGTGACCCCCGAGTTATCGTGCCCCCAGGACTTCCACCCCAGTCCCGAAGCTGCACGTATCTTGCAATATATACAACGATACTCCTACAAGATGTTTCTTCCTTCCCCATATTCTCTAGAATTTCGGAGTGTAAATTCCTAAGACCATTTCTGATGAGGCGCGCACACTGATTCGGCACACATTCTAGGGCAGCTACTAATGAAGAGACGTATGGATCCCCTAGGCGTTTCTTTGTTGGGAGGGAAGCTCCGGATCTGCTGAGGTTTCCGCCCCTGCCACTGTTGCAAAGTCTGCCTCGGCTTATGAGGTTCAGTTGCGAATCCACAAAACACTCCCGGTTAACAATCGCTTTCTCCTCAGAGTCACCACTCGTTATTGACTTCCCAACCAGTGGTGTGTTGACGTGAGTATCAATGTCTGTTCGCGATGAATGTTCCTGAATGACAAGAATCATGACTTCGGATACTTACTTGAAGCGGCGGTTCCGTACAGGAGTCTCTCAACGATGCCCGAGATCCACAATCTTTCACCTGACATCGATGGGAGTGGACAGCAACGTCAAAAAAAAGTTGGAACATTAAAGTGAATAGCTGGTCCCCGGCGTAATCTACGCCTATTAACAGTGGAAACTCTCCGATCTCATATTGATAGGCAGGCTGTCCCTACCAAACAGGCCCCACTAGAGTAGAGAGTTTAGTGTCTGGGGAGTCTAGCTCCAGAACTTAAGAGATAGCGGGATGTCACTACTGATATTGTTGTTGATGGACTTCTTAGGACACCACTACGGTGCGTCCAGATACAGGTAGTGGGTTGTGGTACCCGACCCACAAGCTTTGCTGATCGTCAGCGCTTGCCCCCCAGTTTTGCCTTCATCACCTACCCACCTGGATAATAGTTACATTTTGTTATGCACTAGTTACAATTTTTCATTTATCTTTTTGTTTAGTTGTTTTCCATGTAAAGTATGCTTGGGTTGAAGTCTTAGGTAGACCATTCACTTCCTCTTTTGGTGTTTTGTTTGACTGTGTTCTTTTTCAACCAAGAGACGATTACTTTTTTTTTCTGTTGAACCCACATGTCCCTATATCTTGGTGCACATAGTTTCAATTCTAAAAGCATTGTGGCTAAAAGATATCTTGATCAAATAGGAAAATGATTCATGATAGGCATATTAAGTGATAAATGTGTGGCTCTAACTAAAAATGACATAGAATACACCATTCGATAACCCTAATTCTAAAATTTTAATATAGGGGCCTATAATCTGGTAGATAAATGACATGCAACGTGATGTTGAGGAAGATGGGATAGTCCCTATTTGTCTGAGGTAGAAACTTGCCTGGTTAGGATCCTTCTAAAGTATTGTAATAGACAATTAGGAAAGGATTATATCCCTTATTTAATATAGCCCATTTTTAGGGCCTAAATCAAGAAAACCAAATGAAATTTACCTTCTTGATCCAAATGTGTTGAGCTTAAACTATACTCTTTCTTTTCACCCTAATGATCTTTTTCTGAGAATAATGTTTTGGCCCTGGTCCCTCTTTGAACCTGTGCACCTCAGCTTATCCACAACATAAACTTGAGGGTGGGCTAATGGTTTAGTAAAAAACCCTTTTTAATTGGCTCTGCCCAAACTTTTGGTGTTGTGTACTTTGACTCAAGTCATGGCACACCCATGTTTGAGGGTGGCTATTGTGAGGAAGTGCCTATAAAATAGATTCACAAGAAACCAAGAGAAGAAAGAACAAAGAAATTGAATCAATATTAATTGAAGAACAGTAAAGAACAAAAATGTACAACAAAAATACAAGAAAAAAGAAGAGAGTTTATTTACACAAATGAAGGAAAGAAAGAAAATCGCACGGTCAAAAAGAATATTAGAAACTGAATGAAGCAAAACAATATAATGATAAAAAAGGTATGTTTAGGCCACTATGTTCAAGGAGGGAAAAAAGTCGCTAAAGTATACCTAAGTAAACCCTTCTTCTCTAAGCCTAATACGAATCTAAGCAAAGGCTCCCTAGGTGATCCCTAATAGGTGAATACGAACTTAAAATTGTGAAATAAGGGCAATCGTATGGATATATGTATGAATGAGTGTGGAAAATTTGTTTCTGAGAGTGAGGTTGGAAAGTATCCAATCTACTCAATAGTGTGTTAGTGCAGGGTGAGTCCTGTGTCCTAGTCTAATGCCACATATTCAAGCCCTGTATAGGTGATACCACGCACTAAATATATTGGATTGATCAAGTATTGAATAGCCACATGATTGCCGAAAGATAAAACATGGATACTATTGTACGAAGATTTTTATTTGAGTCATAGAGTGCGTCGCTTGATGTCAAACATGAATTTAAGTTGAGGTGTTTTTGATACACCGGGTTTCACGGATTATTTAAAACTTTTTCCTTAATTTTATGTTCCAAAATTCTTTTTGTGCTTATTTTTATTGTATGTTTCTCTTTATTTGCAGGAAATCATCTAAAAGTTGAAGACAGAGGTTTTGATTAAGAAATACAACAAAATAACACCTATGGAGCTTTTGGAACGGTTCGTCGTGCCCGTGACTTCCCCGTAACGCTGGCAATCATAGTGCCTGCTGAAGAAATCGGGGAAGTTTAACCAAGTGTGGGTTTACGGAGTTACGTGATGGGGCCCCGTCGTATCCATGAAGGCCCCGTCTGCTTTGTCCTCTTGAAGTTCAAAGAAGTAGTCCGTCCCATACCCAATTCCAAGAGTTTTAAGTGTTTTTGAAAGTTAGACCGTCGAAGGACGTAATGGCCTGTGACGTCCCCTCCTACCTTCCGTCGTGGGTAATGGAGAGAGCAGGAGATGAAATTCCAAAAGTATGGATGACGGAGTCTATTACAGGTCCGTTCGTGACCCACGACATCTGTCTCTCGAGGTCCGTCGACCTAGCTCTTTATTTGTACAGATTTCCAAGCTATAGGTCCTTATTAATTAGGTTTTTTTTTATAATTAGTTTAAAAACCTCTTTTTGGAGTTTAGAACCTTTTTTGATCATGTTTTAGACTCTTTGCTTGGTTTTTTAGAAGTCCCTTTGTGAGACCTTGGATATTTTTAAGACTCTTGTAATTGATTGTTTGTGATTTTTTGTTTATTAATCAAGCGAACTTTCGGATTTTATACTCTTCTCATTGACGTAAGTACATGAATTCTTATATAATTATATTTTGAATATTGTGATTATAACAATGGTAACTAACTCATAACTAGGATTGGTGGGAACGCATAGGCGAATAATGAGGTAAAAACTACTAAAATAACAATTCTATAATACTTCTTGCATGTATGATAATTCTTATCGCTTAAAGTCTTTTTAACGTAAAAACCAACGTTAGAACTCGAGTAATAGGAAAAGAATTATCAACATAGATTTAGTGCATACTAGTCTACATCGGATAGTATTGAATTGGTACGGGTAATAACTTATGTCAAATTCACATATGATGTCCTTAATATGATGTTAAAGGTAAGGGTTAGTATAGCAACACACTAGCGGGACCAAGGTGGCGGATTGAAATTTGTATATGCCCAGCCCAGGATTTGAAAATACATAACCTATCACTTTGAATTGTCAAGATACTAGGAAATAAGTATTTAGAGTTAGAAATATGATGTTTTTAAACCGTGGGAACAGTAAACCCATTTACTTTAGTTATTAATTAAATCCAACATTCGAAGCTTTTATGTGTCTCCTTTAATTTGCTAGTTTATTTTCAATCTATCAAAATAGAAAAACCCCCCTTTTATCATTTTTTTCTTTTCAAGGAAGTAATTGACTGTAAAGAGGTAATAATAGATTGTAGTTAGGTTAACCTACTATTCATTGTGGAACATTCCAACCTCACTTGTTGTGTTATTTACTTAACACGACCGCTCACTTCTTATTTGAGAAGTAAGTTTGAGCGTATCACATGCCCTTATCTATTCATCTTGCCATATAGTTTTACAATAAAGGTCTCAAAATGAAGAATGGAATGATTGTCTCAAAACATAAACAAAACTTAAGGCTTCATGATTGGTTTATCCTCCGAACTCATGTGGACTCACCAATTGACTTATGAAAGATCCTGTATTCTCTTTCAAAATGACAACGAATCTTTTTATTGACGGCCCAACCTATAATTTTATTTAAAACAGCAGAACTCTTTTTATTACAAAGAACATATTTTCTAATTCCCTTCCCCAATGCATAAAATCATAAAGCCATTTGCAAAAGCACAATTTAGTCAAAACCATGATTTGTCAAACAATTCCATCTCCACATATAAGGAACTGCATAATCATATCACTGTCACGGCCGGGGGAGCACAAGCGCAGAGGGTTCAATGTGTGTCTCTTTGTAGGTCCTCGTTCTCTCCGCTCTCTCGCTGAACGGGTGCGGGCGGATGAAGCGGCGCGCGGAGGGCGGGAAACAAGCCCCTAGGGCTACGCGCGGGAAGAGGAAAAAGTGAGCAGAAAAGAAGACAGGGCAGAGCACAGGCGGAGGCGAAAAACTGGAACGCGAGGGGATATAAAGGAAGGAGAAGACAAAACAGAGACCCGAAGTCAAGTTGTTTCCTCTTAGACGAAACAAACCTGAGAAGCAGATGCGACACGACCCTGAAAACAGAACACATAACTTAGAGCATCTGGGACGAAAAGGAACAGTAAACATGAGTAAAGGAATCTTTGGAACTTAAGGACCCCTTTCTGTGGGAGCTTGGGATTACATATCCAGTATACCAGCTCTGACACTCATTAAGTCTCTAACCTCAACTTTTGGTGTAAAATATTAGAGAATAATGATATCAGTACAAGAATACACTAAGTATTGCAATCATGCAAAACATTCTTTAAAAAGTGACATTTTCTTGAAATCATACTTCACGTATTTTTGAGTAATCTTTCTAAAACCTCATACATAACATTATATCATTACATACTTCTATAAACACATTATGACATTTTTAAAGTCACATTACAATGAACTAATTTTCCCTTACAGTTAGCATTCTTTCATTTATTCATTCACCTCCCAAATAATCCTTCTAAGCATTCTGATGTAATGCATCACCTTAAATTGCCACAAGAACAACATAAAACCTACATAAGACCCACATATCATTATATGAGTAAAAAACGACATAATAGACTCATTAAATTCACCACTTCTAGGCTTTAAAGTAATACTTTCATTTGTCACATATTTTTACCTCCTTTTCTTATATATCGTTATAAGATCTTGTTTCATGACAAAAATCATTTATAATATTTCAATGACAATATGGAGCTCCATAAACCCCATACATTCTTGTAATACCCCTTCCTGAGACACAAACCATAACATTCAATTCCGTATATAAACAGTATGTGAAACCAACTTCATTCATGTCAATATAAGACCTTCCAATCGTAAGTCATTAGACAAAAGATATGGGTCAAAAATGGATAAATATCACATCATATAGATTCAATACCATGGACATATCCTTCCATACCTAGTAGAACAAAGACTACAATTTATGCATATGGACATCAAACATAAACCTACATTGAGGTCACCTTTCTAGGATATCCTAAGGACTACTTGTGAAATGTTTAGATTGGGTTCATTACTACTTCCACCATTCTAAGTAACTTATCTTAAGTCCTCCTAGTTATGAATCCTATTCATTTACTTCACTGTCCATTTTAATTTTGGGAAAACTAATAGCCTTAACCTACACTAAGACTGTGGGTGCTAAACATGAATTTGGTTTTTGTAGAGCCTTACCCCACGGATGTTGTTCTTACCTAGCCAATGAAGACCCATTAACCACATGCTAGGCATACTAAGTGATATCACATTACTAAGATATTACGTGGAAAATCATACTTATGGAAACTTAGGTGTACATGTAAAAAACCCTCTTTACGAACGAGAGTGGCCATTATAGTTTTCACTTATATGGAAACATCACCCAAAATCATGTGAGGATCACTTTACACATAGACATAGCATATTTATTAGCAATATCTATTTAAATACACTTGATCATACCTTTCAAGGCTCCTCTAGTGACTAGATCATCATTCCAGTGTATGTGTGTATACATATAATGTGAGAAACCTTTCACATACCAACTGTAAAGCACACATGTTTCATACATTTCTATTCGTGATATTATACAGTACAAACAACTATACTATCATTCAGGTCACAGGGGCAATGCATAGGCAAAGTACCACAACCTTTTGCCCATACTAAATGCCCTATCAAAGCATTCTAGCTAAGGAAAACATATCCTAATTTTCATAAAAATAATCTTGACGATGCATGTATAGAAACTGATGATATAGAACAACCATTCACTTTCAGTTAAACACCAAGACCCTACTACTTGTAACCGCCTGTAAAAGTTGAGTGTTTGTTGATCATTGGTCACATGATCCATAGACTATAAACAACACATTGAGGTAGCCACAATTTTATACCTAATACTCTTTCAAATAACGCATAGACCACAGAACACACATAGCGATATGAGACAGTCAAGCTTTCCATATTACACTTAAGACTCCTTACTTGTGCTATTCATAGCATTCACATAGTGTCATAGGTTAAAGGAAATATATCTACCATTTTTAACTCATAAATGTATCATATAACTTACCGTACACAAGGATACACAAATTCTTATACCATAGCCAAACAACCTAGATCACATCTAGAATATGAAAGTAGTCATCAAATTCTCATACTATCATCTAAGCACAGTTTCATATGTTTGTAAAATTTTTCCTACCATACTTGGTTACCACATAAATAATTACAATATATTAAACAACCGCCACGTTTATCATTGGACCATACAACCCAATGCTATACAGACTCATCAATTCAGTAATATAGAAAAGGATGGGAATGAGCCATTCTTACTAATTTCTCACCCTTTTAATCTATTGATCCATACTTGTCCTTTAGCATCATTTTTTAAATTATAAGCGAAGAGATATACAGTTGTTAAATAATAAATGAAACCATGTACAATCATGTCACAATAGCATGATCACAGACTTGTGCACTATAACATACTGGAAGAAAGTAATAGGCTTATAGATCATCAAGTAACTCCACTAGTTTGCTCATCAATGATCATGTAAATCAGTAAAAGCATTTGGTCCTTAGCTAAATAGATATAAATTAAATATAAATCATGCTTCATATCCCTATCATTAATATCACATAATGTCATTACAACATTAAAATTGTAGATTAGAAGAACCTACTCAATTCATGCCAGAACTCCTTTTGTTTGATTCAATCAAGAATTATACTGAAATAATAATAGTGGACATTAATATAGATCCAATATTAAGGACAATAATCTACAACGATCCTACTCTGCAATGGGCTTAACCTAGATCACAGTGAACATGCCTTATTTTTTGACATCATTGGGGATTAGGAGAATCATTTCTCATCGACATTTGATAAAACATGAATTACCTTATTTACAATTCATGATATCATAAACATCTTAATGAATCTCAAGACCACAACATAATCGAATTCCACTATTTTCATCAAAACCCAATGTACATTGAATCCTGGAAATACTAGGCTAAGCTGTTAAAATCTTCACATATTATCCTCATGAATCCTTTACATAACAAATCAACATTCTTCGTGTAATGTCAGTAGGCATAAAAAAATTCAATGAATAGAATTATAATTCAATGAAAACAATCAAGATAAAAAGCCCCCTGCAAAGACTAAATTCACTTTAGGGAGGAAAATGGCTTTATCCATGCAGTTGAATAATCATCACCTTTGACCAATACAGTAACACAATGCAATCACGGTTTAACCATTTAAAATTGTTTTGAGAAGAACCCATCGATAATTCAAGAGGAAGAACATTGATGATATCCTTTCTTTGAAAACATTCATATTAACTCTCTAGAGATGGAAGATATAAGATATGAGATGAATGGGGTTTTCACCCAAAACCTCTATGTCAAGGTTAGGGAAGATGAAAATGAAAATCAGTGTGAGGAGTGAGGAATCGAACCCACGACCTCTAGGAGGAAAAGGAGACCTAAAATAAAAATAAAGTGAGGTTGTGAGGTTCCTGATCCACCAACCTCATGGTTTAACTCCAAAATTTCATTGAAAAAGAAATTAAAAATAAAAAAGGGGTTGTGGGGGTTCGAATCCACACCCTTCGTCAAAGAAATAGAAATTTAAAGACAAAAAAACTAAAGGAAAATAAAGGTTTGGGGCTTGACCTTAGGCTTCCCAAGTCGTGTGGACCAAATAAATAAATGAAAAATGTAAGTGTTGTTTGTCTAAAGAAACTTTGAAATTTGGGGTTTCCCTTGCCCAATTTTCTATTGTCATAAGGCATATTTGAATTTAATGGTCAAGAATAATTCTGCCTAAATATTTCAGATCATATCTTGGCAATACATACATGCTGTAAAAGTCTTGTACCACATAATCCTATAAAGTATGATTAACCTAAAGGAATTAATTAATTGAAGCCTCAATGGTTTGTATTATAGACCCCTAAATTCTACAAGTTAGAAGTAATTGAACTAAGAATTATGTACTGAAATAATGAATAAAAAACAATGAAATGATGAAATACTAGAAGGGTTGAATAAGAGTATGAAACACACTATTGGTCGTGCATTGACCTAATGATGAAATGAAACTTCACGTTAAAGGATTGAGTTAAAATTTTTGAAGATAAATGTTTCTAATTTTAATTATTGTGGGACAACATTATATGCGGCTACTGTAAAAATGAGAGCAATCTCAAAATAGCCTAAGTAAGTGTTACAAAAACGTACTAACCTCGGGAGTGTAAAGTTAATGAACCGACCAGTATCTCTATGTTCTCCGAACCTCTAATAGATGTATTGGAATTAAGCACTTAATACTAATGATAAGATTAGATGTCATTATTGATCTATAATTCCCTCATAGTAGAATCCAGCTTCCATGATCGTATGAGTGAATGTAATGGACTTAACTACGTAGCACCGATAGACTAGCTTATGAGTTAAGTAATCCCTTCTTTCAACGAAGGCATAGCTTCACGTAACTCCTCATGAGATAGTCTGTCCGGCATGAAGGGTATGTGTCCTCCTTATTTCTTTCTAGTCCTTCCAACCTATACTGCCAATATAAGGATCATCGGGTTAATTACAATTATGCTATCATGTTTTGGTCACTTTTGCCGGTTATTCATCCTCATTTTTCGTGTGGGGGACCACTGGATTATATCATGCTTAATGGTTTTTAATGTCGTTTAAAGTAAAGTTCCCAACGAATGAAATGTGGTCAGCTTCAAATGATGCCCCTAAAGAAATGAATGATATCAAAGGTGTAAGGAAAGATATCAGAGGTGAGCTAGACTTTAAGTATGACACAGGTTATGATTGATCATTGCACAAACTAACCTGACTGAAAGTCTTAGACTACATCTTCGGTATAAACTTGGTGTCTACACGGAAAGCGTATGATGTACGAAGTGACAGTACATCTGAATGATGAGCAGACTCCTATGTTTTCCAAAGAGGATCCCATGTTCAACACATAAGGTTGATACCTCATATTTGGGAAGTGTTTATGATAATCAAATCCAGGATCCCCAAATCCTTATGGGTGTAATGAAATGAATGAATCAAAGATGTAATATGCATAAACGCAATATCTTATGGTGGCTATATGCCTATGTTATTTGCTATTTGAAGATGTTAATGATGTTGTACAGCGATCATACATACGAAGATGTATGTTTCCTCTAATGCATGACTTTTTCTATCAAATTTTGCAATCCACTTACTTTCCTAACCCTAATTTTGGCGATTACTGACTTGACTTCCCTAAATCATGTTGTTTCCGAAAAAGCCTATTCTTCTCATGCATGTACTTGGGTGTGTAATTTGCATATCCCATATTTAGTAACAGTGTGTACTAATCCCATACAAAAGCTATTTTTTTAGTGCAGGCACAGGTGGACGCTAGGCTTACAGTTGACGTTGCAGCTATCCAAGACGTGGAGCTTTGTCTTCCGGACCTGGTAGGCCCTCATTGTACAGGATTATACGTTATTATCTATCTAAATCAAGGCTTTAGCTATTGGGGCATGAGCCCTAGTGTTTCTTTTCCACTTTTATTTACAGACTTTGTATTGGTGTCGTTTGTGCAAGAATACATTTAATGGCATTATGAACTGTTCTTGTCATTTGATGATCTCTATATGAATGGTTGATTTTGTGACACCTATAGTGTTCAGTTTCAAATGTTAAGTATGAATAAGAAAACAAAAAATTCAAATTTTTCTACTAAAATTAACGTAAGAATGAAGTAACAATAACTGTGAATGCCTTGTTTCCAACCTCTATAGGTCCACTACACCCTGTCTCGTCGAGGGTGTTCATTTCGATCGTTTAATGGGTACTCTGGGGTTAGTATATAATAAACTAAAGGTCCTTTTGAAGTATTTTCACTCACCTAAACCTAATTGTAAAAAAAAAAAAAAAAGAGCTCTCACCTCTCTTCTACTTCTGCTCACGCCCCAATTACCCTATTGAAGGAAGAATCAAGCTTGAAAAGGACGGTCAATTTATCTAGTTTTCACTTCAATTTCGTAGATTACTATTCATTAAGGTAACGGGATTCTCACTCTTGGGATTCGTTTCCCCAAGAGTTCCTTTTCAATTTTGATTCTAAATACCAATCCAATGGGGTTTTCCAATTCTATGGGTTTTTTCTTTCTAAACATCAAATTAATGATAAATCACTACAAAAACAAACCATTTCGTCCTACCGCAACACCACGTCAGTGTAGCCTAAACTAGCAAAAAGTGTGGCCTTTGAAAAAGGCAACACTTTTGGACATTTCAGCAACACTTTTAGGGGCTTCCCAAAAGAAGCGTAACCTTTGGACATTAGCAACACTTTTTAAATGTTGCCATCTTTTGGCACCCACTTATAAAGCGTAGCCAAATAGTATAAGGCACTCTTTGAAGACGTTGGCATTAGCAACACCTTGTTTTTTGGTTAGAACTCCACTTAAAAAGCGTTTGCTTTTAAGATTTATTGGGCACACTTAAAAAGTGGTTTTGACTTTTATTGGTCACTATTGCAAAATTTATGATTGTAAACTTTATATCACATCTATTGCAACATTATAAGTGTTTCTTTATATTCCGCTATAGCAACCACTTAAAAATTGTAACTTTATATCTCATCTATTGCAACACTTACAATGTGTTACTTTATATTTCAGCTATAGCAACACTTAAAAATTGGTTACTTTAATTCTCATCCTATAGCAACACTTATAAAGTGTTGCTTTTTTTACTCATCTAAGGCAACACTTACAAAAGTAACGTTATTCTCCTCAAGGCACACTACAAAGTGTAACTTCAACATTTATAAGCGTACAATGTAGCAAAAATATATATAATATATTTACATACATACAAGTGACCTAAAACAAAATGAACTAATAAAGCAGTAAAATTGAAGCTAAATATTTCAAATAAACTTCAGAAATATTTCCATGTACAACCACCAAAATAGAAAGTGATGCTAAGAAGTGTCTAATATCAAAAGTTTCCAAAAATCCAAAAGGTCATTCAAACTTATATGACACATACCAAAAATTTCTTCATCCTTTTTGCCACAATGGCTCGAGTTTACTTCTGGCATTTCAAATTCAGTACCTGACCGATGCAATTTTCCTGCCCATTTAAAATAACAATTATAAGTTTGTGAGTAATGTGGAAGTGCATAGCAGAGAGCATTCACTGGAAGAACCAGCATCCAAATATATATCAATTTCACAATGTAAAAATACACATTATTAAGGACTAAAAACATTTGTGCAAATCTACGTTTGTTGGCTCTCAATATTAAACTTCAAAAAGTTCTAATTTGTTGCCATCTTTTGTTGTAAACTTTCAATGGAAAAATTACACACAAGTATTCAAACAACCAGTGATGACCACTGGAAACAAGGTTTCATACATAGTTTTAGAGTGTCCACAAAAATCATGCATAACAACATGACATGATATTTTCAAAGAACTGGAGCTAGTTAACTGCTGAAGGAAGATGGGGAAACTGACCAGTGCGGGGTTACAACAGAGACTCACGACGGTCCCCTAAACCGGTGTCTTGTATTAAGATTAGAGATTAATACCCACTACCCATATTCCAAGAGTTTTAACTAAGTGGTGGGGTACGGAGACCCTGAACGGTCCGTCGTGACTATGACAGTCCGCCTGAAGTTTGGTCATGAAGTTTAATAGAAGTAATCCGAGTACCCATATTCCAAGAACTTAACTAAGTGTGGGGTTACGAGTCCACGAAAGGTCCGTCGGGACTTGACGGTTAACGTCCAGCTGGTTCGTCATGAAGTTCAGAGAAGTAATCAAGTACCCATATTCCTAGAGTTTAAATGTTTTGACCGGAGACCCTAAACATTTTAATCATAACTGCAGCCTTAATGTGTTAACCAAAGACTCCTCAATTGCACAATACTAAAAAAAGAACACTTATTCAACTAACGATTCGAATGCTTAAACCTAAAATCAAAAACATTCTAACAGATATGAATTTGTGTACTAAAACTAGACATTATAAATAATTTTTGAATTTCTTTATCCAATAACACAACCAACTAAAACTAGAATAAAAACAATATTTAACCTATTCCTATAGAATTTTAATATCAAACTCCCTTTCTCAGAACCTAAGCTTGAGCTGACCCTGAAGAAAATGGAAGATTTGTGCCTCTTATACTTGGCTCTACTTGCATCAATAGGTGAAGCAAGGTTGATACAACACACACCCTGGTATACTTGACACCTCAATATAGGGTTTTTGTTTTGCCAGCAATTGAGTGAATAAAATGTCGCTTTATTCTCATCGATTTCTTCTTTAAGAGAAGTGATTTTCCTCAGCACTCTTTTTGTTTTAGATTGTTATTTTACTCATCTTTCTTCTTCAAATAATTGTGTTTGTCACTAATCAACCATAGCACCTACTCGACTAGGCTGATTCCTTTCCAAACAATGCCTAAATGCATCATCAGCTGTTTCCCCAGAATTTTGGCGATTTTGCAGTTCAGCCTATGACTAAAATTGCATCCATAGTGAATTGTAAGTACTATTAATTCATTTTCAATCCTATTGATTCGATTCAATCATTAAACCATTTCCGTACCAATAATTACCAATGTCGCCAAATACTAGATATCTCCTCAGAACCTTAAATGCTTCAAGAAGAATAAGAAGAAGAAGGCATATACATGATTAAAATTTAAATGTAGTCAACTCCCCACAGATATAAATGTTAAGTGAATAAAGTTTCTATAATCCTCTTTGAAAAACTACGATTGCAATTTGGGTATCAGCCTGGATTCCTTTCTTTTCTGTACGAGTTTTGCAATAAATAATTCAGGCTTGATAGTTTTTTCGTTGTTGTCCTTGTGGTGCACGGTACTATTAATATCACAAGAAATTTTTAAAAATCAAGTAAAGTCTTATAAAGTACAAAAAAAATTAAAATCAATTTGTATGAAATAACAGCTAATTATTCCAATGCCACGCGTACTCTGAAAATTAATAGATTCCCTTTCGATGCCTCCACTTTTGTTTTTTCCTGTTTTAGAATTCATCTCGCATATAGCCTATTGTCAACAGAAGAGATAATTGGAATTGATATGTATAAAAAAGAAATAATGATGACACAGAATTAGTCGATGGGTGGAAATGCAACCATTTTAACCTTTACTTGAATAGTTTGGGTGTTTCCTCCAATACTTGATCAAATGGGAATTGAATATGTGAACGCCATCAGGACATTTTGCTGCATATCCTCACGGGTACTGTTTTTTATGAAAAGAAATTCTTTTTAATTTTTTTGTGCTTGTGTCCCCTCCCCATCATCCACAAGACCAGTCATCACCCACTTCTTTCCTTCTACTGGAAGTAAAATGTGGACTACGCAAAATAAAATATATTTAGTTTCCGTAAGTATAAAAAAAATATGTATCTCAAGAGTTTGTTGTTTTTACAATTGGACTATTCCCACATGCGCTTTTTGTAGTATAAGTTTTGTTGCACCACGTGCCAAACTAGTGTACATAAAGCTGATGAATCTAGGATTCCTTTCAATTTTCCTATAAAGTTATTAATTGTGACACTAGCTTTTAGTGGAATCCCACCTCTTGTCCTTTATCAAATGTCCACCATCCTTTCTTTCTTCCAAATTTCTTGCCATGAATATTCCTTACTTGTATGCTCATCGAACTTATTTTTGGCTTCGACATTTCGAGATTGATGTAACAGAGAACATTAAATAATGATTTTTTTTATAATGAGTTCTAAAATCTTACAAGTTTAAAACTCCTTTTGTACTAAATCAATGTCAATTTCCTCTTCTTATTCCACACGCTCATCCAATCATTTGTTATGTTCATTACTAATAGGAGTAATGCATAAATTCGACATGACTTGTTTGTTGTTTGTCAGTTTTGTTTTCACATCATCTTTGTGTATCCCCTTGTCTTTTTAAGAAACTACAACTGACTCACGAGTACTGCTGTATGGGCCGGCGTCCTCTTTAGCCTGTGTGAAATTTGTTGAATCAAGAATATCAGGTCGTGCCTCTCCATTACTAGTTTTGTTCCTGGCACAACAGGGAGATGGGTGAGTCTGCATGTGCTGAATCAGTAACATCTTTATTGAATGACGTATGGAACCTAAATTATCCATAGGAAGTTTGTTCCATTATCTTTAATGGACTTTTCAAATTGAATAACCTCTTATTTAGTTTTTGTCCCTTTCCCCTGGCAATCTGTGTGAGGTTTCTTAAGCTCTTCCCTTGAAGACATTGAATTGACTTAAATTTGTGCCCAAGCAATTTACTCTTTCCTTGTTGTGGAATGAAAATCCTCAAAATTCTTTCTTATGTGATATTTGTGCCGCTCTTTCTTAGCTTATCATTGGTTCATTTGGCAAGTTTTTTTCTCTTAATCTTTAACTGTGTTTGCCAATTCAGCACTTGAATCCGGTAATTGGATTGCCAATATCACCATCCAGATTCCTCAATGACTTTAAGCTTTGTTTTCGAATTTTCCAAACTTTTTCATTAGCATGGTTGAATTGATTCATTTTCTTTGTTTAGTTTTGAATTCTCTTCAATTTGTTTGCCAATAGTAAAGTAAACCTAACAAAATAAAGATGTTTTTAAGTTAAAGAAGTTAGCAGGACGGATTCAATTGGAAGAACTACATTAAACAAATAGAAAAAATGGATAACATACTGAAACAAGATGCCGTGTGGCCTGCACCCCATTTAAAAACTGTAGAGCTTCTTATTTCTTAATTTATAACAGGTAGAAGAGTTGTACCTCTCTCGGAGTGATACTCAGACAACGACCAAACCAGAACACTTCAACTACCGAGGTGAATGCCTCTATGCCACTGCCTGATAATTAAAATTAAACCCAAAGTATATACATAACAAACAAACAAATCACAAAAATAAGCTAGAAGTATAGGTTCCTCAATAAAATAATATAAGGTAAGAAGGCACATATATCTTCGATATATTAGATATATTAATATTTATTTTACAAAAAAACTATTATATTACAAAAATAGTGATGACCCCTATGAAACATCACAAACAATAATGAACTCATGTTGGTCTATTCAGACACTTCGTCATACTCGCTTCATAATAAGACTCATCTTAATACTCATTTTCTCATCATTTTCAAAGTCGTCCTTCAAACGCATCTAAAACTCATTTTGCATACCATTTTCAACTCATCTAAACTCCGCTTCATACTCGACTCAAGTGTTTGATTGCCAATTCCCTCGCCAAGGCAATCATGATTGTTTCTGGTAAATCAGTCCTTGTTAAGAGTACTTTCACAACATTAGCTGTTTTGGCATAGATGTACCCTTCAGATTTTCAGCTTGCCATTTTCATTACTTTGTGGGAGAATTTGATTCAACTTCATCACCCATGGTAAGAGAAGTCCTGGGTTGAACAGTCTTCATAACATAAGTTTTGTTGATCATATGGATCTCTTTGCACATAGAGCTTGGTGTCTTGAGATGCAAGCCAAAGGCTCCTCCCTGAGAGCACTCTTTGTTAAAGTGACATAAGTAAGGCAATAACCATCTTTTTCGCCTCAATACCAACCCTTAAATTAAAAAACACCTTAAAATGGTTATAATGTTTTAATTCAACATATCATCTATTCTCATACCATAATAAGTCAAATCTTACAAGCAAATCGGATTTTATCATTTGCGAATTGCAAAGCTTGTAGTCGACGGCAATTAGTGTCACACCACTATTTTGTGTTTTATACGCCTTGCATCATGTTCCTAACTTAATCTATATCCATGTTATAACATACCTAGAAATCTTTTTGCAACAGATTTGGGTCCCTCTAGACAATTGTGTTTTTAATCAAATCAGGCACATCCTCTGTCAAAGCACAGTTTCAAACCATTGAGAGAGTTTTGAACAATGTTCTTGGCTTTGCCTTCCATTTTAGATCTTCGTGACTGATTATTAACCTAATTTAACCTCTTGATCATGCTCTCAACAAAACTTTTCCTTAATTTGTTAAAATATATTAAATAAGATAAAATTAATTATCCAACGAATGGGTATATTCAAATTAAGGTACCTAAATATCTATGCACACAGTCGCACAAATTTCCCAATAAGTATGCATGTGCCTGACTTATGACTTGCAATCTAAAATGATTGTGATCTTTTTTCTTTGACTCCTAAGGACCTGTCCCTTTGTTAGAAAAACAACTCACAGGTTCTTCGTCACTTTGGTCCACATGTCACATTGTTTTCGGCGCGTCTCCTCCTATTAATCTGTGTATGCCACCCCGATGCATATTATTTTGAAGAATAAATTCGTGCAATCTATTCCCCACTCGTGTCTCTGCTATGCACACCTTTCTGGAAAACGCCTATTGGAGAAATGTATGATTTGCATGTACCCATGTTTCTCTTTCAGTGTGAATACATCATCGATTTTTCACGTGGGCCACCTACTCTGGGATCTCCAACTTCATTCACCAAATGAATATGCAAATGAATCATGATATCAAAAATGAGGATAAAAATTTCTCACCAACTTATTTACTATTTTCTATGATCTCTACTTCTAAGAAATCAAGTTCCTCCATGTGGATTACTTTTATTGGCACAAACGATGGCAACAAGGACTTCGACGAATCAAAGTAATAGCCACATGATCAGGAAGAATGAATTTTATATAGTAGTGGAACAAGTAATTTACCATTAAATAGCATCCATGGTTTTATAAATTAGACACCTTTCTTTCAAAATCCAAGTCACTCACCGAGATAGATTGGGAGCACTAACCATCAGGTAGCTTGCTGTCTTTAAAACTCCACACAAGATTGATTTCTCTCTATTTGTCATTGAGAAGCACGCCTTTGTAAACTTTGTTCTCTTACTATCTTCTGTTCTTGTGGATGAAGGTTCTTCCTGTTCCCATATCTTTTCAAATCATACCGTGGCGTTTTGTATGAGCCTTTGTTTTTCCTGAAATAAATCAAAAAGAGTTCCAGTGTCATCACTAGTTCTTCTCTATGGCATCACGTCAAGGTTTTGACGTAATAAGTCGTGCTGCCAGTAAGGTATTCAAAAAAATTGACCTTTTTTTTCCATGGGCTCATTTGAATCTCTTTTTCTTCTTCCAAACAACATGTTTAAAATCACGTAAGCTATTGAGAACATCAATTCCCTTAAAAGTAGCTGGAGAGGCCTAAATTCAGTTTTGGCCATTGAATGATCTTTTGTTGATCTCCAAGGATGATCCATTGGTGGGGGTAAAAAACATGATGATCCATATAACACAAAGTTTTCGACGATTTTTAAGATAGCGGAATTAGGGCAATAGTCCAACACGGCAAGCAAACGTTTTCCTTGTTTAATCTCCCACCAGTAACCTAGCATATGCAGGAAAATCACTGATTGTCCACATAATAGCCTGCCCGTATTTTGAAGTTTCATTTTTGGATGCATCCCATAATGTTTCATCCCCAGAAATCCCCATACTACTTTTACTCTTCCTATCATGGTTTTGAAGTAGGTATCAATGTCCAATTACTCCAAGGTGATCACGGTCCAGGTATAAGTAAAGAAGTATTGAAATATTCAGATTTCATGCACCTCCAAGGCTGCACTATTATAAAGCATCACAAACTGGCCATGTGCTATGTGATATACTCATGGTTCGAAATGGATTTAACCATCACTTGCAAGCCAAGTCTCACTTGAACAATCTGTGCGAAATTTGGATGCAAGCCCTATCAAAAGTCTTTTCCATGCTAGACCATCTCCGGATGCCTTAAACTTTCCATCTTTAGAACTTTCCTTCTGTCATGCCCACCTTAAAAGAATCTTCTACCGTCTTTGAAGCACATAATAGCCTTTGAGTCTAAAGAATTAATGGAAGTGTGTCTGAAATTCTTTGCATAAACTTCGATGTTGTTTTTTTGAAAGACTCAAGTCCCTATCACTTTCAGGAGCTTGAATATATCGTGAAGCTCCACAGTAATGACAAAATTCGTCATACTATGATCACTCCCTAACAACATGCAATCCATTTTCGACATGCAATCAATATTAATTCATAATCAGACCAAGATTCTTAAACCATATACTTGGTTTTATTGTAATAAATTAGAAATTTTTTCAACTCGGGCATCGCCTCTTTGAATACTCTAGAGAGAAGTGAACTGATGAATGCTCCATCCATTTTCAAAGACCCTTTCAACAAATATAAGCGAAGTGGGAATGCTAATTTAGAGAAACCTATACAACAGAATATAAGTCTTGGTTTTGGCCTCTTCAAGTAAGCTAAGATTTTCTTGGCATCTTCATTTGGAACCATCATAACCCCTCCAGCCTGTCCAACATCCTAAAAATTGATCTTCAACACCCATCAATATCATCACACGAGTATCCCATATCCTCATCAACATTCAACTGATACTCCCATTCCCCGTGATGATCCATCTAGTATAATACCCTTTTAACTAATCCATGGCATATTATATGAATCACCACTAATTCCTGCGGTTACAAAGAATTTACCCAACCTTTTTTGGCACATGGCTACTGAATTTTACCTCTCCATGAAAGATCTCCATACGAGGAAAGCAAAATCTAGAAATGATTCAATGCCATAAATATACTCTTGCCTACATAACTTGCAAATTCAATAATCCTTGGATGGGATATGTGAACCTAGAAGAATATATCACTAGTTATTCTTTCAGCAATAATCAATTAACCAGTTAACAAATAAGTTTTAAAAGTCACGATTAATCTATCAGAATCATGTGTTATGAGCATGATAAAAGTTTCACACCCGTACATAGTATGAGCTTTTCGCTATGGTCAATCAAACCTTAATCCTCCAAAATGGTTTTTTTCAAGTTGATGTTACTATAATGACCAACTAGTATAGTTAAAGGCTATTACAGAAATCTGTCCATAAAGCTAACTCGGAGATTTTGAGCGAACAAATGCATAAAGACCACCTACTGAGCTTGTGACGGTCTGTCTTACTTGTGACTGTTCTGTAGGTGGCACCGAGTTGTCAGTTGCTGAGGAATATGGGGAAGTCTGACGCAGACTACGCGTGTGTTCTGAGACCACTGACGATCCGTTAGTGGATGACGGTCCTCCTGCGGTTTTTCATGCAGTTAAAGAAGTATCCCATACCCATATTCCAAAGTTTAATTGTTTTGGAACGAGACCCTCAACGGACCGTCATGCTTGTGACTTTCCGTATGTTGGAAGCTAGTGCAGTGTTGAAGGAAGATGTGTAAAGTCATGCCTATGGGGTTACGTAGTCCACGACGTTCTGTTGATCTATGACGGTCCGGCCACGGATCCGTAGTTTGACATCAAGTGCAGCTGCTGAAGGAAATGGGTATTCCAATGGGTGGGGTTACGTAGTCCATGAACGGTCTGTTGGTCTATAACGGTCCGTGTCCGGCAGGTTCGTCATGACGTTGAGAGAAGTATCCAAGTACCCCCCTTTCTTTGAGTGGCAATCAATTGGAATTGTTGAAAGTGAATCAAGATCAATAAGATCCCCCGGTTTTACCACCCCAAGGCACCTAAAAGAGACATGAATGTTCTAAAGCAAATGTCAACCTAAGAGGGAACTCTAATGGATTTTGTATAATAGGAATACAGGAATCTATTAAATGCAGAACACAGAAGCATATGCAACACAACAAATATTGAAGCTGCAATCAACACAATTGGAAAGCACTAAGTTATTGCAAGGAGGTGTTGGATCCAAATGCCATTTTAGAGAACTGACTTCGCTAAGTCTCAAATAATATGAAATGATTCTAACAACTTCAGACTACGAGGTTATCCCCAGCTTTCGGAATAACTATAGTTACTTCTATACTTTATAAATGCACTAGAGAAACAACAAAATTCCTTCTTCAACTCTTCAATACATAACCTGTCGAAAACAAAAAAATTTCCAACAAACAGAGACAGAAACAAAAAAAAAAATTATTGTGATTAACAATGAAACAAACCAATGATTAGACAGCCCAGTAAAAAAATTAGCGACCATAGATTAAAACAAACATTATAGCAAGAAAGATCTTCAACATGGACAGCAACAGTACCAGCAATCAAGAATAAGAACAAGGAAATCTTAACATCTGGCAGAAATTAACATGAAAAGCAAAGGAAAATCTAAACGTGTACGAGCTACTATCCTAAAAATCAACTGAGTTTCGAAAAAAACAAATAGTTTTTCAGAAAACATACATAGTTCTTACTCTTAATAAATCATTCTTACTCTTAAGGAATCCGTTCAACTTTTCAGCTCAGTTCCAGCGAAAAAAATCTTTACTTGTATTGAAAGAGAACGACTTATTCAGCTATCTTTACCTCTCTTCACTTCGAACATTTAGTTCTTCATCTTGTATAGGAACCTGAAAAGAGAAACGGGAAAAGGAAAGCAGAAAGTGGAAAGCTGAAAGAGGAAAGCTGAAAGAGGGAAACGTGAAAAGTAAAGTTGAAAGAGGAAAGTGAAGTCAAAATGTTTTGTGAATGCTTAATTTTTTTGGCCAATAAAAATGGTAGGGAGTGTTAAAAATATTGGAGGGAATATAAATTTTTTGTGAAAACTTTTAAGGCAACACTTATAAAGTGTTGTTTTTTTAATTATAAAAATAGGACATTTTAGAAGTGTGGTCATATATGTAAATAGGTGTTTCCAATTATATCATACTTTAACAACACTTATAAAATGTATCTTATATTATTGAAGAGTAAACTTTTGAAGTGTTGCCAAAATTATTGTAGCTAAAAGTGAAATTTTTTTCATACGCTTTAAAAGCGTTCCCAAAACTACTTTAGGCAACACTTTACAAGTTTAGTCCAGAATAAGTGTGGTCGTAGACCTAAAATGGTTTAGTGAATTGTGATTGCCTACGACTTATGAAGTGTATATTGCTGTTTAACTTATGTAATTTAATGTAGATCATGTCCGTTCCCAATTTCCCAAATCTTGTATCTTTGTTCTGGATTTATGGGAATTGAAGAATGTATTGATTGTTAGATTTGTTTAATCAATTCTAATACATATATGGATGAATTATGGTGAAATTTTTGTTGAGATTGGATATAATTCTTGAAAAAATCATGTTGACCCTATCTCACCTAACCCTATGTTATGACACAAATTATGATAACTTATGGTAATACAACGATGATGGCTTTTAAAGAAGATTTGGTAAGTCTTCATGATCATAACCTTTCGTTCAAGTAGTCCTCCTTTTTTCTGTATAGTATTTCATGACACCAGATTCTACATAAGCTCATATTGTCTTTGTTGGTTAAGGAATGATGTTCTCGAAAATAAAATGAATTGATGATGGAAAAACTAACTAGGGTGACTTAAGGGGTTGACTTAGTCTAGGTAGGAGTGTGGGACTCTACCTAGGTATTTCACTAGTTTGCATTGATGGAAGTTCTAGAAGGTTGTTCTTATGATCTTATAAAGTTAATGTTACTCATTTGTTGAGTTTTCATGTTGATGATCCTAAATGATGTTAGTTTAATTTTGGAACATGCTATTGATCTACATTGATAAGAATAATGATTAGTACTATTGTTGTAATTCTATGTTGAGTTAGACATTTCTTGTGATCCTTTCTTTGGTTTAAATGATTGAGTAAGGTTATGAGACTTTTCGTGGTTATTTCATTTGCAGGCTAAATGGTGGGTTATGTACATGTTGACTTGACTATTACTTGTTAATGTTGGTCTTGTGTTGTATATGGGTTAACTTATGTATTACGTGAATATCTTTTTATATGGGTTCTTGGAAGTGCATAAGGTTTTTCAAAGTAAATTAGCATGTTTTGAACAAATTTCCTCTTTAGCATGATTTTAAATGTTTTTTTGTGTATAGACTTATACTTAGTACAGGTGTGTACTAACCCATCTTTTGTATATATTACAAACGTAGGATCCATCCGTTGAACTTTTAGAAGGCTTTTAAAGACTACTTTGATAGGTGCTCACCTTCTTTTGACGATGCCACTATCTTGTAATTTATTATTGTTAATCTAAATTACAATTTAGTGCATTCTCTTTCTTAGTTGAATTTGTATATGCCTATGTGAAGCTTTTTTTATAAATAAGTATGGGCTGAAACCAAGATGTTGTATTCGACATAGATGGTTTAATATGAGACATATTCTACACTTCATATGAATCTATACTACTATAATATGTATATGAAATTAATGTAGAAACCTATGTATTTCTTCTTACACAAGTAGTCTATGTATACTCGCTAATTATACATTATGTGTAAGCTAGAGGTCTAAATAAACCTCAATGTAGAAGAAGTTAAAAAAAAATTATGCTAATTTAACCTACGAAATGTAATGATGAATGCTAAGAGGCTAGTCTTAGACCTCTTCGAGGACGCCGACAGCGGTTACGTCTAGGTGGTACTCCACGGATGTGACATGGGTCTACCATGTAGCTCCCTGTTGTTTTTGAATATAACTTTTACAGAGGCAACCTCATTATTAATCTATTTCTTAACTTGGCGGTCCAAGATTTCAACAGGGACTTCTTCATAAGAAAGGTCATCTTTAACTCGTAAACCTTCTAGAGGGAGACTTTAAAATGTATCACCTATAGATCTCTTATGTATAGAAACGTGGACAACAGAATGAATCATGGCCAACTCATTTTGCAACTTCAATTTATAGGCAACACTTGTAACTAGCTTCATAATTACATATGGGCCCACATAACGAGGACTAAGCTACCCTTCTTTCGATACGTCATCAACCCTTTCATGAGTGATATTTCTTACTATACCCAATCTTTTACTTCCATTTCAAGGTCCCTCTTTCAATTGTCGGAATAATGTTTTTGTCGGCATTGAGCCATTTTCAGTCTAACTTTTATAATCCAAACCTTCTCGAGATATTCATAGACCAAACCAGGACCAAGTAGAGCATCATACCACCCAAATGGGGATCTACACCTCCTCGTATAAAGTTCCTCAAAGGTTTACATGAAGATAGTTTATGGTAGCTATTCTTGGACGAGAATTTTATCAAAGGTAGGTAATCATCGAAATTTCAATCTGAAGTGAATATTGCACACCCTCAACATTTTTTCTAGGATTTGAATAGTGCATTCCGCTTGACCATCCCTCTTGGGATGAAAGGCGGTACTAAGATTCACTTTCGTACAAAACCCACTTTTGAAAGCCTTCCAAAAATTGGAGGTAAATTGAGTGCCTCAATCCAAAATTATAGATACACGATCTCCGTGTAGCTTTACTATTTACTTGAGGTACAATTTGGCATAATTTTCTGCCAAATAGGTGACTCTGACAGGATGAAAGTGTGACAACAAGGTCAATCTATCCACAATGACACATATCGAGTTGTGTTATCATCGAGTATGAGCCAACCCCACTATGAAGTCATTTTAATATACTCCCAGTTCCATGTGAGAATATTTATATTTTGAGATAAGACACCCAACCTTTAGTGTTCCACTTTTACTTATTTGCAATTCAGACACTTGGGAATAAAATCCGCTAGGTGCCTTTTTATATTGTTCCACCATTATGTTTCTTTTTAAGTCATCATACATCTTTGTTCAATTGACTTTAATCAATACACATTCTCAAAGAACCATCATTTTTCTTTAAAAAAATACCGGGACCACCCATTGAGATATGACTGGTTGAATAAAATCCTTATCTAACAAAACATTGAGTTGAGACTTTAGATCTTTTAACTCGCCAGGGGACATCCAATAAGAAGGGATTGAAATAGGTTGTGTATCCGGCAATAAATCTATACCAAAGTTAATCTCCCGTTCGGGAGGAATTTAGTGAAGATTATCGGGAAAGACATTTTGAAACTCCCTCACTATGTAAACCGACTCTATTTGAGGGACCTTAGAATAAATATCCCTAAATCTTACTATGTTATAGCGACAACCCTTCACGATCAATTTGCAAGAATTTTTACACGAAATAATCTTTTGCCTAGGATTTGAAATTTCTCCCTTCAACTCAAATATCGGTTCATTTAGAAATTTAAATTTAACTAGCCTTTTCCTACAATAAGTAGAGGCAAATCAAGCATTCAACCAATCCATTCCCAATATAACATCAAAATCTAGCATATCAAGTTCTATAAACTCAATTAATATATCTATATTGGGCAAGCAAATATTACAACCTTTATAGATTCTTTTAGAGACCACGGAATCACCCGTCGGGGTAAAACCCCAAAAAGTTTCGTCTAATATGTCGAGTAGTATTTCGAATTTCATGGTTACAAGAGAGGTAACAAATGATAGTGTAGGACCCACAGCTAACAAAAAATATAAATCAATAGAAAATAATTTTAACATACTGGTAACCACGTCCGCTGAGCTCTCTTTACCACCTCGGTATTGGAGAGCGTAAAAGTAATTCATTTTAGGAGCATCCGGATTTTGGTCACTTGCTTGATTTTGAGCATTTTCCATTCCTTGAGCCTTTATAATTGAAAATATATCTTCATGTACAACTCTTGCCACAACTATAAAAATTACCCATTCCAACTAGGCACTTACAATCAAGTTTTCTACCACATTTTGAACAAAGAGGCTTCTCTACATAAGAACCATAAGCTTTGCCCCTCTTGGGGCTTAGGAGTAGACACCTTACTTTTGTTGACCCTTGAAGCATTAGGAGGGACTGTGTTGTAAAACCTCATTTTGAGACTTTGTTTTTCTTGCACCGCATATTTTTTTTGGAATAACTCCCATCTTTGGTACTTACCTTCTTCAACTCTCTACCAACTTGCTTAAGCTTTGCTTCTCAATTTTTTTTCATGAATCATAAGACAAGAGATGTCCATGCTAAGAATCAACATACCCAACCTACACTCATTAACCACAATATCGGATATCCCTATGACTAATTTGTGCATCTTAGCTCTAGAATCTGGAATCATTGTAGTAGCATGTTTTGGTAGTTGAATGAAGTTGAGACTTTACTTATTTACGCTCATACCCCTTTGACCAAGGGAAAGAACCTATCAAGGAAAGCCATCTTGAATGATCCTCAAGAAATATAGCCTTGTATAACCGTCCTCACATCCTTCCACTGATCTTACCATAAAGGAACCACATCTTAGAGTTGGTAGGCGGCTAGTTCTACCTTTTCTTGTGAAGAAACACCCATAGCATGAAGAACTTTGAACTTTTCATAAATGAACACTTGTGGGTCCTCATCCACCTTAAAACCATAGAAAGTAGGAGGATTTATCCCATTGAAAAAATCCCTAATACTTCAAGCGGTAGTGCTAGCATTGGGGTTCACATGCAACATAGCATCCATAGCAACATGGGTAGCCAACCCTTTAGTCAAGCTATGAATAACCGACGTTATCTCAACCTTATACATAGCCCCTTGTTATATATGACTTTGAGGGTTTTTAGGAACATTAAGGTTATTCAAATTCTCCTCTCTTGCCCTTCGAGTATTGTTCCTCGATGTATTCATTTCCTATAAGCACATGAAAGGGATTAGAAGAAAAGTAGTGAATAGAGCTAAGACTTTTAGGGATTAATACGGAATAAGAAGAGAGTGAAAATTTCTAAGCATCACATAGTCTCTCATTCATAAGTATGGCGTGCTTTATAATTATAAATAAGACCCTACATAGGCGTGGTTTAGTGAGTCATCAACCCTATGATTACTCAACCTCATACTCTGATAAAAAGTTTTTTTAAAATCCAAAGTGCCCCCTAAGTGTCACCGGCGTGGTCGTCCACTACGAGAACTACGACAAGCGCTTAGAGTTCGCCATAGCACATCATTTATAAATTAATACGGTAAAATTAAAAATTTTCTATATAATGAAGTATACTTAGAAATCTCGCACATGGAATATTTAGTTTACATAGACCCCTCACTCATGAAGCTTATGTAGTCTTCCCTTTTAACAGTTACCAACAACATAGTCTAATAGTTCATCTCACATTTAACAATCTAAAGAATAAAACACAAAAGTTTTGGCCTAACCCTTAGTCGATCACAATATTCCTATAAAGGTTACAATAAAGTCTCAACATGAGAATGGAATAATTGTCTCAAAACATAGGCAAAACTAAAAAGGCTTGATGAGTGGTTCTATCCTTAAAACTTATGATGACTCACCAATCGACTTAGGAAAGAGCCAACTCTTCTTCTTCAATGACCACGAATCCCCTCAATGGCCCAAACCTAAAATGTTTTGGGAAAAAAGGATGAAACATGGGTTTGTACAAAACACATGTACTAAGGATGGCCCATATGCATAAAAACCATTAATGCATGAGAAAATGCACAGTTTTGTCAAAGCCATGCATAGTATCATGAATTCAATATACACATAAAAAGAATCTCATAATAATATCAACATATAAGTAACTCGAGCAACACTTGTGTAATGCCAAGAATAAATCCTCATAACCATATTAAAAGTTAAGTATGTCATTAAGAAACCCACTTCATATTTACAACATATTCTTATATGTAACATGATTCATTTATCAATACTACTCATAGCTTGTCAATATAATCATATTCATAAAAGAACACTACTAGAACCATCCTAAGGATCCCACATATAAATAGAGTAAGAGAAGTCTCATACCCTCCCTTACCCAATGTAGTAGCCTTTAGGACAACCCTAATAAGAGTTCACATACAAAACTTATTCATTTACTTTTACCTTAGGGGAAAAAATGCAATAACTAACATGAGATCATGTTATGTACATGGAATACATTGTTCTACTCCCACACCGAAAAAATGAAGGTTAATAGTTCCCTAAGGTGTAACTATACTTACATAGCTATGTAGGAGGTTCCACTAATCGTAGCTATATTGGTGAATTAAATAAGCTAGAATCCTATGTGGGTACATATTTAAGGGTCAAGGTGATTGTTACTATAAACGTTGAATTACTAAAGTAGAGATTTCATTCTATAATACAACACATAACTAGGGAACCCGGAGTTACTTACATTAGGAAACCCATGTGGGAGGCATGACTTAGTAAATGTAACACCTCCATCTCACTTACATGCCCTTTTGGTGCTGAGAAATTATTCCCTTTCGTTTTCATATTATTTCATCATACAAGTTCACATTAGTCTCTTATAGACCCCTATGTAAACATTTTATGATATCTAGCTCGTAGGTCATCACAAGTAAGAACGGTCATTTAACATTAGACAACACTTCACAAGTGAGTAAACCTATAACTTAAAACGTAATTATAATCATGAGATTCTACCTTCAATCATATAATATTCATATCATATTTTACATAGATAATTAATGTTTAATTCAATGCATTAGGAATAAGGATGAGAATACATTTCATTTACATTACAACCACACATTAGACATAGGAGCATTACTATATAAGTATCTCATAATTCACTATTGAATCCAAGGAGATCCAATTAACATACCTTCTTTCCCGCTCAAAGAACCTTTATACTTCCATTGCAAAGAATGCATAACCAATTTCATAAACAATGTAAAGTCAAGAAGTAATTACATAATAAACAAAAATGTAGTCAATCAACTAATTCATCATCTTCCCAATTCATCCTAATATTTAAACTTTCTGTGAAACGGGAGAAATATCATGGGTCAAGGGAAATCTCATAGCAATTCATCGATTAATCATCAATATATACTTAGAAAATAGTAATTCATCACAATTCATCACCATAGATTCATAATTTCGTTTTTCAAAGAGGACTAATGTGTAGAAGAAAAACCAATATTTGAGGGATTTAGAAATCATGTTTTTGAAGGACCGCATCGTGAAAGTATTATCATAAGTTAAATAAACCACACCTTAGATATTATACAACCATGAAATTGGGTTGGAAACTTGAAGGCATGATCTTCTTCTTGGAGCTCTATTGGACTTCAATGGAGGTTTAGAGGAAGAGAGAATTTGGGAGAGATGAGAATTATTTTTGATTTCAAATTAGAGATTTTATTTGGGAGTTAAAATTTACCTAAAAATTGACCCTAATACCTTATAATTGTGACCCCATAAATTACAAAAAACACCCCTAACATAAATTGGTCTTTTTGCGAAGTCAAAATGTTTTAAATATGACTTTTACGAATCAGGGAATTGGCTGCTTATAACAGGGTTAATTTCAAAATTTATTTTTGAAACTTGGGTTGAGGGAGTGTACCTCGTTTGTTTTACGCGTCGCGAGGCTAAGTTGGAATCCCTACTTTATTGCTGAGCATTGTGAAGTAGTTACAAAATTCGTGCAGGTAGATTTGGCGGCATGCTTGTCCATCTTTGGGTCCTCCCAAAGGAATCTTGAGATGGTTCTTGAGGTTTCGTATCTGTACTTTTTGATCCCTTATACTACATTTTACGTATTTAAAGTATAATTACATGTTTTAAACTCCATATGCCCCAATACTTCTCAATTAGGTTATTTACACTTATTTAGGAACAAAATTATTATTTCTCGACATATATGACTCTATTATATGTCATTGAATGATCGATGCCCACCATCGGCTAGTTATGACTTATATTATTTGCTGTCAATTGGGTCTTCGCTTGATCCACCTGGAAGTTTCGTGTTCAAGGAATGGAGTACTCCTAGGCGGCCCCTCCTGGGTCCTTTTTGGATTCGTACCCCGAAGTTTTATCCTAAAACATGCTCAAATAAGTCCTAGGGTCCTTCTACTTATTTATACATCAAACAACACTCTTAACATCCATCAAAAAACAAAGGCAGAAACACGCACATCATGACTAGTCTCAAGATGTCTTGGTCGTTCCTTGACATTTGAATTCAAACTCAACCAGACTGACTTATAAACTAATTACACATTAAATTATCTAGTTAACATCCCTTAAAACATAAGTGAATATCTAGTTTATTTTAGGGTTCGTACACTATTATAAAATTTGCTTAAAACAATAGTTATCACTCGAGCATTCAAATGGCTCCTTTTGAAGATCTTAATGGGAAAAGATCCAGATAACCTAATTTTTTTTTGAAGTTCGTGTAGAAGGTTTCGTAGGACAAATTTTTGTTTATCAATCTATGGATAATGGGAAATTCATAAAAAAGAGGTTTAAAATGTTGTAGAGTCGTCATAAATCCTATACCAATGTTTATATAAAAGAGTTAGATTATGAAGTAGATGATTAGATATACTTGAATGTTTCACCCATGAAATTTACTATGAGATTTTTTGAGAAGGGAAAGCATAGTCCGCGGTATAGTGGCCCTTAAAAAATATTAAAAAGGATAGGCAGTGTACTGTATGAGTTCAAACTACTCCAAGTGTTAATTTAGATTAACCAGTTTTCCACCTCTCCATGTTGAAAAGTGCATGGGAGATGCTTTATCGATCATACAACCTTAAGAGATTAGGATCAAGGGTAGTTTAACTTATGAAGAGATCAAGTTGAGAACAAAAGAAGTACCATTAGTTAAAATTCGTTAGGGGAACCAATTTTCGAGGAAGCTACTTTTAAAGGTGAGGAGGATATGAAGACGATATATCCACATCTTTTTGAATATGTAGAAAGTACAGACCAAGGTACTAATTCTCTTCCTAGTACTCATTGAATTATGAGTGAGCATGTTGTGTGAATGCATTTGCTTGTTGGGTATTAAAACTTTATGTTACAACTCTTAACCTTTTAACAGTAATCTCAAATGTCCATAACTCTTACGTAACGATAAGTTAGGTTTATTTTTAGATATGGTTGGGAGGCTCTTGGAATAAAACTTCTAACAACACTGAGTTTTTATAAGTATGTTATGCCCTTTGAAAGTATTCTTGTGAGAATAAATAAACGTCCAATAAAAATTTTAAAAGGTTAGTATTATAGTTTCCTTACCCTTTAATTTTGATTTGTTTTTGGTAATTAGTAGTGTTATAAAAAGAAATTAGTCAGTTGAAGCTTTTGAAGAAAGAGTTAGGGTCTTTGGAGAAAGATCGCAAAAGAAAGGAGAAGAGAAAAAACAAGATTCTCCATCAATGATCAATTTTTGTGGTGGATTTCGCCAAGGAATTGATCCGAAAGAGTATAAGAGTCTTTTATGGCGTTGGATTCGTTAACCACACAAGAAAAATGTTTACTTTAGTGAACTTTGTCCTAAAAGTGTTTGAAAGTTATTGTTCATGTTACGTATTCTGGAATTTGAATGTCATTCTTGGATTGCGCTAAATTGAGTTTGTTTTTGAGATCATTATGTTGATATTTAGTGTTATTTTGAGTAAGGATCTTGAGTACATATGCTTTTGAGAACAATAGTTAAGTTTAGGCGAATTGGGGAAAGAAATGATGTAGAAAAAAATGGACAAGGAACATGTAGCAGGTCTGCCTAACAGACCTGTTCCCTTAGTGAAAAAATATTATCTCCCCTTCGTGGTTAGGAGATGGACTCCTCTATCTACGTTTTTAATTTTGCAAAGAAATATTTTAATGCAACTCCGCAACGCGAATTTGTTCCAAGATGATGATTTTGTGACGTTTCTCATGTTTAGCTATCAGAAATCATTCCTAAATATCCTCATATCATTCCAATGACCAAATCTTAAATCTTTAATCAATAATTCAATTTAATCAGAGTGAAGAGTCATGTTTACAGGTTAAGAAGTAAATCAAAAGAAATATATAAAGTTTTCACAAGTCTATAGCAATCGTTTTTACTTTTTTTAACATTTAAGTTCAAAGTAAAGCAAAGAGTATAGATTTGAAGTTCATTTCTTCCATGACCATACATTTTAGACATCTCCTTAAGATTTTATTGCATAAACTTGTGGATCCACTACATTAAGTAGTTCTATATGACAGAAAAGTATAGGAGAGTTCTAACAGTAAGGGCCAGACATTGTATAAAAACTTTGGCTTATAGTGGTGGTTGTCTATTAGAGAATTTCCCACAGAACTATTTTAATTTAGAATATAAATAAAGTTTAATTTGTTATTGATGATCTTTAACTAACTATGTTGCTTTTATTATTTTATAAGGATTTTAATGTTTTGCATGTGTTTCATTTATTTATTTTGAGTTATGTTATATATGAGTTGAGAAGAGCCAAGGAAAGTTTTCTTTTAGAATCTCTTCAAGCATATGTATTGTTCAGCCTTCCATCTCTCATACTTATATATTCAATGTATTGAAGCCAGTTTGCCTGCATCTTTCTTATTTTTAATTACGCTTTCTTGTTTTGAATTGGTAGGATGATCAGGGTCCGGTCTCGACATCTCTCTTACTTTAGAGGATTCCTACATAGTTAGTAGTTCAGTTGTCTTTATATTATCATTAATATGTTGGTTAAATGCTAAACACTGCACCATTTTAGTCCTAAAGCAATAATAAGTCAAGACAACGCTTGTAAAGTGTTGCCTGTACCTTCTAAGGCTACATTTTTAAAGTGTAGCCTTAGCTTTTAGCTTTTAGCCACGATAATATTGCCAACACTTATAAAACATGCTCTTTAGTAGTAGACACTACACTTTATAAGTGTTGTAATATAATAATATAATTGGCCACACTTATTTATCTAAATGGGTACAATATTAAAGTGATCTATTTTTATATTTATAACAACAACACTTGCCAAATGTAGCCTTGTAGTTTTCACTAAAATATTTTTCTCCCTCCAACAAATTTGATTCTCCCTCCCAATTTTATTTGACCAAAAAAAAATCATAAACAATAAAAAAAGCTCTCAAATTTTCTAAAAGAGATTCTAGTTGCCGTAGATCTGTAATATTGGCGATATTAAATACATTTTTTTTTCATTAGCGGTGGACTCTCCATGGGATAGTTGTAAAAGAACTTACCATATCTCTCTCGTTCCTTCTTATACACATCCATCTTCTCTGTAGTCTTAAATTTTGCAAGCGGTACTGCAATTTCAGAACAACAACCTTACTTCACAAATGGGGATTCTTTTTAATTATTTACAAGATAATTTTTACTACGGAAGCTATGCATCTATGGTTTTACCAGTGACCCATTTATTTTAATTTGTTGATTTGAACTCTATCCCTACCTATTAGAAATTTTAATCTACTTCCAAAGTTTAGAGTAAATCAGGTTGCAGCTGTTGTTGTTAGGATTTCTATTTTTTGTCATGTTTTGGAGAAGTGGGTTACCCATAATACTTTTCTTCGAAGATAGAACATCTGTCTTCTTTGACTCTGCTTCAGGTAGGGTTTCGATTTTCCCTCAATTTTTGGCAATTTCTTAATGTTTTGCTCTTCCATAACCTTTTGTCATAATGTGTGTGTGGAAGAGGAGTTGTTTACTTTGTGAATTTCTTTGGAGAATTTAAATTGAGTTAACTTTCTTCAAAAAAAATTATATGTTTTGTTAAATTTTTATATGATTTTTCAGTAATTTCTGTTTCGACTAGTTTCTAACATTTAAGGATTGAAACTTGAATTAAGAACCCATGATTTTAATTCGAGATTTTGTCGTATCTATATAGTGTAATAGAGTTTTTTTTCCTTCTTATGAATCTTCTTGGAGGAGCTTTGTCAATTTTTCTTTCACTAGTTTATACATTTGCAGAATCGGAACATAAATTAGGAATCAATAGTTTTAATCTAGGTCTGCCCGTTTTTATGTAGTTTAATAGAGTTTGTTTTTTTCTTGTTATGAACCTTTCTTGAGGAGATTTATCACAAAGCATAGAGCAGACAAAATGTGTCTAGCCCACATTCAAAAATGCTAAAAGTGTTAATATTTTAGGACATTCTTTAGGACAGTCAATAGTTAGTACTATAGGACATTCATTAAACTTTTTTTAATGGAGTTATTTAGGGGTTGAGATTATGGCATTCTGGTGTTTCTAAGTTTTTGATTTCATTTGTAGCATTCAGGTTAATGAGCTGTTGAAAACTCTAAAAAGATCAGTTATATTCTCTTTTCGCAATTCTTATTTTTGTAATAGCAAGGTTTGTTTAGTTTTACTTGAGAGACTTAGAGAGATAGTGTGCACCTGTTTAATATGTTGGAGAAACATGTTTTGTTTCTCTCTCTATTCCAATATTGGTATCTTGACAAGTTTTAATATCTTTTAATCAAATTTTTTATTAAGACTTACTCTTAAGGCTACCAAATGAACGGGTTAGCTGAATTATTTTATTTGAAGAAAGTTAACTCAACAAATGGCGTGTGGTAACACTAGAAGCTCATATGTATTTGTATTGGATTATTTCGATGGTGGACTTGATACGCAATGTGGCATAAAATTACTATACGCGCATGGTTTGGTTTGTATATTTTCCTTAGCAGATGTATTGTCCATAATAATTATATGCCTTCAATTTTTACATTGTTTATAGCTCTAATAATTCTCAAGTGTAGAAAAATATAATAGTAACACATGAGTGTGAATTAGGTTCTGGACTACTAATCTTCAGAGAGAAAGAATGTCGGTTTCACAGGTAAAGCCAAGGCAAGCAATGGGTTCTTCGAGGGCATTAGTTCGTTTCCCATTACAGTTGGTAAAAACAACAAGTGGTTTTTATTTGGCGTTTAGTTTTAAACAATATATAATGCGTTTTTTGTGGTGTTAAAGGTATTAAGTTTATTCTATTATAGCAGTAGAAAAGTTGAAAGGTTGTGACAACAGAAAACTTTGTTTCTTTCCCTCTAATATGATCCCAACCAAATGAGAAGTTGGAATCTCATTTGCATTGGATTTCCAGATTGGTTGATCCTAAACCATGAGCTTGTAGTGAATTTGAGGGGCAATATGGTAGAAAAACTTCAAGCTTTTTTTAGACAAAAGAACTTTTTCTGCCTTCATTTGTTATATTATAGAATATTTATGGTGGTTGAAAGTGTGAGCATCTGAAGGTGTAATTTTTGTTTTAGGAAGTCACCCGGCATTCAAATAATGTCATGGATATGTGGATTAATTTTTTACCTATTCTTTTAGATTAGTAGTTGCTACGACTATAATGCAGGATTCTCCTAGTGCTGCTCAGTATTTCAGATTTTAGCTTTCAACTCTTAAACTAGAACTAGTGGGACACGGCCCCCACAAAAACATATGTGATGGAAGGAATGTTACAACACCTCAGGTCTGTACCCCCCCCCCCCCCAATTGCTTCCAGTGTGTTTTTTTTAGAATAAAACTATCGAGAAAAATATCAAACAAATATGGCTCGACAATATGTATGAAGCATGCGGCTGTGTTCAGAGAGGATAGGCTATTGCACCCTCTCAATTGTGATCGTAGTTGACCCACCAAAATCTTCTGTGGCTACGGTTAGTTAAAACTATCACTTTGGGGAGATGAAATATGCAGGATCTATAAGTATGTGTTCTAACTGTTTGGTCTTTGCAATATTAAGTCATGTTTATCGAGTTTGTACCACCATTGTGCATTGGAGTCCTGAGTATGCATATCATATTTTCGTGTGTGTGGAGCATTAGTATTAATGAATGATTCTCCATGTATATTCAAAGGTGAGGTCACTATGATTCATTTGCACCTTCTATTATGAAATGTCGAACAACCCATCCCTTAAATCGCAAACCTGATTGTACTCATGAACACTTTAACATTTTCCTGGGTTACTGTACCTGGTTTTTTTGATTTAATGTTATTTGGGAATCATACTGGTCGAGAAAATGCTACAAGGACTCTCAAGCTATCAGTGATGATGTACGGAAGCAATTATACATCATATAATTCAATATAATGTGTTGCCACCATCAAAAGAATGTCATTTTTGGCATGTTGTTGTTGCAAGATGTAAGACCTGTTTTAGTCGTTTTCGAGCAGAAGATTTTATTTATGGAAAAACTGGATGAGTCGCCGGGACCCGAGCAAGGGACCGTACGGGGAATGACGGACGTCGATTGGGGGTCTCGTTCCAAAACACTTAGAATTCTGAAAATTTTGGTACTGAGATCGAATCTATGAAGTCAGACGGGGTCGGCAGGCAGGCGGACAGTCTTCAGGCCACATGACGGGGCCGCAGAGACCCTTGGTAAAATTCTAGTCTCTGAATCTGTGACGGAGCAGCAGGACCGGACCGTCGCAGACCACGACGGCCCGTCACAAGACGCGTAATCCCAAGCTGGGTGGATTCTGTTAAATGTTTAAGGGGCGCTTGGAATATTCCTGCTTATAATATAACGTTAGTGGTTAATATAAAAATTTCAATTTCTTGAGGGTGTAAAGGAGATAACCTTAAATTAATTAGTGGGTTACTTTGGTACATTCTTTATACTTAATTATATTGTTAATTAGGGTTTAAAATAAAGAGGTTTTGGAATGGTAGAAAAAATATAAAGAAACAGAGAGGGAGAGAACGATCGAGGGAAGAGGAAAAACGAAGAGGATAACACAGATTTTTGAGGATTTGCTTGGCTGATCACGAAATCTCGGGGAGGGTAGGTTATGGTTTGTATTTTGATATCGAGTGAGAGTAAACTCTTAATAGCGAATGATATGTATTGGGTAGTATTGTTTAAACCAATTGCCTGCCTATATGCTTAATTGTATTGCTTATAAATGTGATTACAAAATTGTGATATAAAATAAGCATGGTGAAGCTATTGAATCCTAAATCTTGAAAAACCCTAATTGCCTTGTACTGAGATTGATGGATTGCTTAGTATTAAAGGGGAAGCTTGATGAACTAAAGTGATAAGAGTCGTTTGGAGGTACTGTCACGAACGACACGTAGTATTAGTGATGGGTGTCACGAACCGACACGTAGTGGTAGTGGGATTGGGTGTCAGAACCGATACGTTTTAGAATTAGTGATGGGTGCACGAACGACATCGTAGAATTAGGGGATCGGGATCAAGAACCGACACGTAGAATTAGGGGATCAGGTTCTGTCCCGAACCGACAACGTAGAATTAGGGGAAGGGTGTCACGACCGACCGTAGGTATATGGAGCGGAGTGTCCGTAACCGGAAACGAGAGAAAAAACATAATGAATGTGAAAAGACGTTTTAATATGCCTCAATCATAATGAACCTAATTCCAAAAATGGGTTAGGCATTGAGGCTGAGTCATCATGGGTGAACTTAGCGGTGGCTTATTAATGAGTATAGAACTTGTTGTTGCTAATGTTGAGCATGTGTTGTTTATGATATTATTTGATAATACTTTTTTTATTTGAGTTGGCGCGGGATAACCTTACTCAGTACGTGTGTTTTGTAATGAACCCCTACTTGTTATGTTCTCTCTTTGTTCATTGGGAGTGCAGCAAACGTGCCATCGTCTTAAAATCAGCCGCACCTCTCGCACCAGTCTTCATCAAAGCCAGATTTCAGGTGAACTATTTGCTTCTAGCTTTGACGGGATCTCCTCGTCCCATGTCTTCATGCCTTGAATTCCGGCAGGACTGCTATTTTACTTATTTAGTTCTAGCTACTCTTAGATTAGTAATTTGAGGATAGATGTGTCTTTTGGTGATGACTTCAGTTTTGGGGAAAATAAATAGTTTGAGGTTTATAAGTTATTTAATCAATTCCATTAATGGAATCTTAACGTCTTCCGCAGTATATTTTGTTATTTATGGGTTGAAACGTTGCGAATTGGATGGGTTGGTTCGCTAACATTAGTAGGATAACTGTGCGGTGTCAGTCGCGGCCCATTTTGGGTCGTGCCAAACTTGGTATCAGAGCATTAGGTTCGTTGGTCTCATTACCACAAGAACCAAGATAGTAGAGTCTTAAGGAACGATAGAGGGACGCCTTTATTTGTTTGAGATGGCTATAAAGGGACTTTGGGAAATTCCATTCTTTCTTTTTTAGTGCTATTACTGGATCTAATGGTTATCTAGGGATACAAATATTGGTATCTGACCATCGTTCACTCTATTCGCAGATGGTTATAACTAGAGCAACGACTGCCGCCAAACCCAGCACGCCAAGAAAGAAGCGTCTGAGCAAGCCACTGGGGCTGTAGCTCGAAGAGGAGAGTAGTGAAAAGAAGGCCGTGGATGGAAGAGGTCGTGGGAGGACGTCCTCTGAGTAAGTGAGACAAGCACCCAACCCATCTTGTGCTAGGGCGGTGGACTCCTCCACCAATGGAGGAAGTGGTAAAGAGAGGCGTGAGGATGGGGAGAATGATGAACAAGTGCAGACTGAGGGAATTGCAACCCCACCTGCCCCAGAGATGATTCATCAGGTTCTTGGATCGCGGCCAGGACACATACAGTGTTTTCTACACAGCAACCTCAGGTTCCGGAGGTACACATGAGCTCTATGGCTCCACGCATGGAGCCTCATTGGAAATAGGCACGTTTCATCGTCTGACCACAGGACCTATAATGAACAATGATCAGCATGAAATTTTCAGTACGTTCTGAAATTGAAAAACCTCCAGTTTTCAAGGGTGCTGAATATGAGGATGCCTCAAGTTATGGTGCTGTCATGAGCTACTTACACAAGATGGGTATAGTGAAGGTTTGGTGTTGAGTTTGTGACTTATAAGTTTCAACGGAACGCCAAAATGTTGGTGGCGGTCACATGTTGAGTTCAACCACAGGGCACCACCTATGACTTGGGCATTCATCTCTAGCTTGTTTTAGGAGAAGATATATTACCCGGACGTCGAGAAGAGATAGGAAAGAGATGAGTTCTTGAGCCTTAGAGCAAGGTAGGATGTCGGTTTAGGATGTCGGTTACTGCATTATGAGCTAAGTTTGTGCATTATCCAGGTATGCACCAACAGTTTCAGTCACAAGAGCGGATTCGCAATTTGTGAAGGGGTTTTGAAGTTAGAATTTGCCGATTTCAGCCGTACAGGGGTAGCGTCCCGGCAAAATCCTTTCAAGAAGTGGTATACTAGACTCGTGATAAAGGTGGAGGAGTGAAGCCAGATGACTTCACCATGGCATAGACATCAAAAAGGTTTCGAAAGGGAGGTGAGTTTAATGGTTTCTTACTCTAGCGGACAGGGGTGGTTCAGAAGGTTATCAGTCCGACCAATTCAGTCTTCCCTACAGACTTTAGGTGGGGGGGTCCAACCTCAGGACCGGTCAACACTTCTCTAAGAGACCTATGATTGGATCCAGGGAGTGTTATGGATGTGGGGAGACGGGACAATTAGGGAGCAATGTCAAAACAGAGTTATAGACCCCTAAATAGCATAGCGGTAGGGTGGTCATGGTAGAGGCGGTTATTCGGGAGAACGAGGTGCGCGAGGTAATGGTGGTCACCAAACGGCCGGGGTAACGGGAAAATTGGAGCCACTACAGCCACTACCTGTAGGGGAACGGGCAGACAGGTTTATGGGACCCATTGTTACGCTTTCCCCGGGCGGTCAGAAGCGGAGACATCACATGCATTTATTCACAGGTAATCTTTTGGTTGTGTGTATGGCTTCTATAGTATTTGACACGGAGGCTCTACATTTTCATATGTGTCTTCCCCAATTTGCTAGTGGATAATTACATTGGAATGCTTGACATGCCTATTCGTGTTCTACTCGGTGGTGAGTCTGTGATAGGAGAAGGGTATTACAGGTCTTTTGGTGACTTGTGGGGAGCAATACCATGTAGACTTTGGTTATCTTAGAAATGTTTATGCGATTAATTCTGGGGATGGACTTGGCTTTCTCCAAATTTTCAACTTAGATTGTAAAGCTAAAACTGAACGTTGGCCAAGCCTGGGAAAGACCATTATGTGTGGGAGGGTGACTACACTTCAATCCGGTTTCATATCGTTCTCCTTTCTTCGTGCTAAGAGAATGGTTAGTAAGGGTTGTTTAGCTTTCTTGGCTCACATCCGGGATGATTTCTAGACCCAAGTTACTTCAATTGAGTTGGTTTCGATAGTCCGCGCCAGTTTTTAGATTGTGTTTCATGACAGGGACCTTCTTTCGTATGCCACCGGATAGAGATATTGACTTCTGCACGATCTTGAACCGGGGGTACTCCCCCCCCATTTCTATACCACCTTATAGAATGGCTCCCACGGTTAAGGAAGTTAAATGCTCAACTTAAGGGTTGTTGAGGCAAAGGCTCATTAGACTAGTGATCCATTGGGGTGCTCCTGTTTTGTTTGTTGTAGAAGAAAGAATGGGGAGTCTTGGATGTGCATAGATTACCGGCAACTTTAAATAAGTAATTGTTAAGAAAAGGTATCCTATTCCTCGAATTGATGATTTGTTTCTCTCAGATTGACTTGAGGGTCTGGTAACATCAATTGAAAATTACGGGTAGCAGATGTGCCAAAGGACTGGCTTTTTCGAAACCCGGTATGGGGCATTATGAATTTTGGTTAAGTCCTTTGGACTAACGGATGCCCTTGTTGCTTTCATGAGCTTGATGAACGAGATTTTTAATCCATATCTGGGATCTCTTTTGTGATCGTAGTTATGTTAGATACTGATATACTCCAAGCGTAAGAAGGACAGAAGGAGCTGAGGAGCATTGAGAATTGTGTTGAAATGTTGAGGAGAAAAAGCTTTATGCCAAAATCTCCAAGTGTGAGTTTGGCGAGATTCAGTGTCCTTCTTGGGCACGTGGTTTCTAGGATGGGGTGATGGTGCTGGATCCTTCTCAGATTGACACAAGTACGAAATTGGTAAGACCTTATATGTGTCGGAAATAGGAGCTTTGTTGGGTTAGCCAGCTACTACTGTCGATTTGCCAAGGGAATTCTCTTCTATAGCTTCCCAATTGACGAACTTGACTAAGAAAAAATGTTCATTTGTATGGTTCGAATGAATGCGAGGAAAGCTTTCAAAAACATTAGACCGTGCTGACTACCCGACACCTATCCTTACCTTGCCAGTAGAGGGTTAAAACTTCCATGTTATTGTGATGCCTCATATTCTGGTTTTGGGTTTTGCAGTTGCTAATGCACGAGAAGAATGTATTCTTATGCTTCGAGGCAATGAAAGGTGCATGAGCGTAAACTATCCGAACCCCGATTTGGAGTGGCTGCGGTAGTGTTTGCATAAAGCAATGGAAGGACCACTATCTATATGGGGTTAAGTGTGAAGTCTATAAGGAGCCATCGTAGGCCTACAGTATGTCTTACTCAGAAAGATTTGAATTGAGACAGAGGAGATGGATGGAAACTCAAGGAATACGATCTTACCATCTTGTATCACCCAGGAAAAGCTAATGTGTGGCAGACGCCTTTAAGTAGAAAAGCAGGGAGGGGAGGGCTAAAGAAGCTAAGTGTGTGGCAGACGCTTATGAGTATAGAACTTGTTGTTTGCGACATGGAGTGTTTGTGTAGTTGGTTTATGATTTATTTTATATATACTGTTTTCTATTTTGAGTTGGCCGATGGATACCTACTCCAAGTATTTGTGTTGTGTACTTGGACCTACTTGTATGTTCTCTCTTTGTCATTGTGGAGGGCAGCAAAAACGTTGCCATCGTCTCAAATAGCTGCAAACTCTAGCCAGTCTTCATCAAGCAGATTTCAGGTGAGCCCTATTGCTTCGAGCTTGGACTAGACTCTTCCTCCGTCATATATTGATTGCCTTGAGATTTCCGGCATGGACTAGCTTTTTACTTATTTTAGCTTCGTAGATATCTTCAGATTAGAATGGGAGGACTAGATGTTTTTGTGGTGATGAACCTTCCAGGTTTGGGATATATCGGATTGCGTTTTATAAGTATTTAGTATTTAATCAATTCCATAAGAATCTTAAGTTTCTTCCGCATTATCTTTGGTATTTATGGTGTGAAATGTTTAGGAAATTTGAAGGGTTTGGTTAATCACATAGAGGATAGTGTGGATTGCCAGAGTCGCGGCCCGTTTTGGGTCGTGGACCAAGATGAATTTGAGGCAGGAACTTGAAGAATTAGAAGGTAGATGCTTCAACGAACAATACTGTCCTGCTGCTCCAGCGATGTTCCTAACAGGGTTGGTAGCAAACCTACTCCAGGCCCATCGTTAGAAAACCGTACAGGTGAGAAAATAAGATTGGTGCGTTTGCAATTTAAAAATGGATCTTTGGCTAGTATGCCTAGGATTTCTAATAGTAACCTAACTCAGCCATATGCAGATTTTTAGTGTAGTTGTTTCTGTAACTGCTGCTTCTATATATGAAATATTCTTTCAGTACAGTCTATTTTCTTTATTTATATAGGAATTCCATGTTATACCATAAATTGGGACATCCTAGTAGAAGGCCTGCTTCCATAACTAAAACAATAAACAAAAACAATTATTAGGAGAATCCATTGTTTGTATCTCCTCATTAATTCACTTTTTTCTTTAGTGTTAGTGTTAGTTTGAGTGAATCTGGTTATTGTATAACACCAAATATTTATATTGGTTTTTATGAAGTTTGAAAACCCTAATTGCAATTATCATTTTGTTGAAATCATTTGTAATTCTAGCACCCTAAGGGAAAGATCATCTAACTTTGAACATTCAAAAAGATGCAATTAATTTTCTGTAACTGTAACTACTTCTGATTCTGCCTTCTATATTGTTGTCAATCTTAACTTCTTACTCTTCTATATAATGCCAATTATCTTATTTGTGTAGGGAAAATGGAGGTGATCAAAATTGAGTGGATGATAAGTGTTTTTGAAACTATGACTAAAAGTTTAAATACATATTTTATTTATTGTGATACAAATTTAGACTATGATGTATATTTTTTTTGTTTTTTTTAAAAAGTATGGGTATGTACACAACACATACTAGGTTTTGGTGTACCTGAAATATTTCTCGAAGTTTATTGAATATATAGCTTCAATTAATCAGTAAGTAGTTCATTTTGTGTTTTAGGTATTTGATATATGTAAATCTTATTATATATTATTTGTGCTACAGTAGGCTTATAAATGATGAAGTTCACTTTGTAAGTGTTGCTCTATTTAGATAAAAAGTACACTTTGAATGAAAGTGGTTGCAATAGTTGACCAATAAAAGGCAACACTTTTTAAGGGTTGCCACTAATATGAAAGTGCACACTTTAAGGTTAGTCTAAAAAAAAATTAGTTGTGGCTTAATGCCACTTCTTCAAAGTGTGGCCTAGACCTTTTTGGCTACGCTTTATTAAGTGTTGCCAAAGATTGCAACATTTAAAAAGTGTTGCCAATATCAAAGGTTACGCTTCTTTTGGGCAGCCCTAAAAAGTATTGCGTGAATGTCCAAAATTGTAGCTTGTTTATCAATGGCCACACTTTGTTGCTTGTGTAGGAACCACTTACGTGGTGGTTGGTTGTTAGGAAAGTTTCCCATTGGTATTAAAGTTATATCTCTTTAAAAGATATAACTTGAGATTTTTTTTTGTTAAATTAAGTGTTCTTGGGGGTAGAAAAGCCAGGCCAAAGGTTCGCTTGAGGCTAACAAGGACCTTCTCAATTCAAGTCCCACTCAAGGTGTAGGTTATGGGTGTGATAATATTGATATGAGTGTAGCGAGTTCAAGAGTCTTAGGGGTGTCTAGAAAGCCATGTTGTAGCGTCCCTACTGTTCTAGTGAATCGTGGCAAATTCTAAAAAAAAAAAAAAAAAAAAAAAAAAAAAAAAAAAAAAAAAAAAAAAAAAAAATAAAAAAAAAAAAAAAAAAAAAAAAAAAAAAAAAAAAAAAAAAAAAAAAAAAAAAAAAAAAAAGAAAAAAATTTTCGAGTGTTGCCTGTCACGACCCGGCGGAGTATGTCCTAGAAATATGTATTCTCCAAATCATTGAACGTGCCACTCGATCTCTCAGACGTCCTGTACAAAGCCCTTTGAAAAATTAGACATTGCATACATGTATGGAAAGCAGTGCGGAATTATATTTTTTCAAAACAAAGAATAAGACTTCAAGAATAATTTATAAAGAATAATAGGTAAAAACCTAAATTCTCATGTGCCATCTTAGAAAGAAAAATATCTTGGGTCCTAGACATACGTAAACAAAATAGATATACTAAGTCTCCATTACAATATCTTTATTTAAGAAATCTAAACATAGTTAGTCTTGAATCAATTTAGGACAGACGACAACTTTTTGAATGATACTAATATTGAAGCTTAATTCCAATGACTCCTCTAAATTCAACCTAAATATTTAGATATAACAAAAATATATTGAATTAGACACTTAGAAGCATTTAAAGTATGGTGAGATGCAATAATTATGCCAAAAGAACAGTATAAACATGATTCTTTTTGATTGAAACACCTTATACATAAGATAGGAAACCGCTAAGCGGATGTTGTAAGAATATATGGTTTAATTCACGATATAGAATCAATGTAACTTGAAAACATTTATAAACCATAAAACCCTCCTAACAAAGGTTTTCCTAAGACCCACTTGGTTTATTATGAAGTGGACACCCATACAACCCTTCACACACACATAAGTAATTGCAAGACTACCTTATATAAGAGTATTCTTATTTGAAAAATTTTAAATCACCACTACGGTTTACTCTAGCTTTCACTGAGTTTTAAAAACAGAAGTAGACCTCCATACACCCTTATTCAATTGACATAAGCAAACTATAAATGCTACATAAGATAGGATCATTTTCTTCAAATTACATTAACTTAAAGTAATCATAGAATTCATTAAAATTAATATAAAAGATGCTTGCTACATAAAATAAGGACTTCATTATAATTGTCTTGTGGAAGCCTAGGAACATTACTACTGGGCATCTCCCAAAGCTTTACTCGTGTCATCTCTAGATAGCATCAAATTCCACAAACTAGACAGTATAGTAGAACTTTCCAACACCAAGAATTATCCCACAGGAGAGAAATAGGATTAGGTTGACATTTAACCATACACAGGCATGGAATCCGGAAAGCTACCCTTACTCCCAATTTAGGGTTATCTACGTGCCAAGAGTAGAAACTAAGACAGCCCAATATAGGCACATCATTAAGGAAGATCAAGGGCTTCTTTTAACTAGAGTCAGTCTAAATGTATAGTTTTTACCACAAAGAATGTAACTTTGTTCTGCCATGTTTCTAAGTGTTGGTAAGTTCATTCCATTAACGGCACATGAAAGGTACCATTCTTTTTTGTCATTACATAGTCGTATATACCCTAACAAAAGATGGGTCCTCTAGGGCTGACACTCAATAGTCAATAAGGATAGTCAATAAAATATATTTAGAAAACGGATTAAAGTCGTTCCAGCAACATATACCTAAGTCCAGCATTCTCACAAGAAGGATGATTGTTTGAAGCCTTTCAACTTCACGTATATTATAAACTTTCTTTGATATTGATTGGTTCCATATATGGGACCCCGTTTCATATCAAGGTCCCATATATTAGACATTCTTAGAAGGGAAATCTTAGGTGACTGATGGTAGACTTCCATTCATCATTAATCCAATCACATACAAGAAGGTGTAAGCCTATTACGTTAAAATGATTAGTGTTCAAAAATTAGATGTACCAATTTAGAGAAAATATTCTTACCACACAAGACACACACACGAGTGTTTATGTTCAACTGACAAACATATTCAAGTGATCACGTGTAATACAAAGTCTACCTAGCAAGATACACTAGCAATATACTAAAGAAATCATTCATAGTCTATCATGATCACCCTTAATAAAATAGGAGAAAACATGATTTAACTCATTCACAAACATAGACACATAAGCCTTCACATGATCACATATAACATCAGGTTCATAAAGTAATGACGATAAGACCAATTCTTTACATAATAAAACCATATAAGCACGCCACCTAAGTGGACCATACAATTCATCCACATTCAAGGACTTATACATACAGAATATAAAAGAGTTTGTTCCAACAAACCACCATTCCAACATCAACCTACAATCCTTAACTAATTTCCACTTAAATCAATTCACAAAGGACTCTTACAAATATGTAAATACACAAATCCAAACCATGAATTAAAAACTATATCAATATCCAAGATAAATAAATTATGAATTTTCACCACAAAGTAGGACATCCTATTACAATTTAACATTCTTCTTACAATTCTATAGGCAAATGTAATCTACTCATGAAATCAAATATAATAGAAGCATGATTCAAACCACTAATATAGTCAAAATAAGGATTTAGGATTTGAATTCGTAATAGGAATTTGAATCTAAAAATCATCCAATTTAAACTAATATCATATATCATTAACTCTGTAACGAACCTGTAGTCGTTTTGAGCAGCAGAGTTTATTTCTGGAAAATGGGCGAGGGCAACGGACACCAAGACGAACCGTCATGGGAACGACGGACGTCGAGGGGGTCCCAGTTCCAAACACTTAGGAATTCTGAAAATTGTACTGAATCGACTCTATGAACGGTCACGACGAAAATTGGCAGGACGCAACGTCACAGAGAGTGAAGGACTCCGTCAACAGGACTCTTTGGTGGGAAATTGGAGTCTCTGACGGTGCGACGACCTGCAGGATGGACCGTCGCAGGCACAGAGGGGCGTCACAGGGTTGCGCAATCCCAGGTCTGGGTCGGATTTCTTTACACGTTTAAAGGGACGTTTTGACATTCCTACTTTAATTATGAAAGTTAGAGGTTAAAGGTTAATAAGTCTAATTACTTGGGGGATAAAGAGGAGGGAACTTTAAGTTAATTGAGTGGGTTAAATTTTGCCATCTTTTATCTTAATATAACTAATGAGGGAAAGAGAGTGTTTGAAAGGGAAAAGAAAGAAAAGACCAGCAAGAGAGAGAGAGGATCGAACGAGAGAAAGATGGGTAGAAATCGAACGAGAAGAGAGGAAAACACAAGGCTTGGAAAATTCTGCTTGCTCACTAGTCTTTCGGTGGGAGGTAGGTTATGGTTTTTTTACACTATTTTAGTAAACTCTTAATAGAGGAGAGAAGGATATGGATGGGTGTTATTATAGAGTCTCTTTATGCTTAATTGTGTGTATGCCTGATGGTGTGATTTACCTATATATATGAATTGTGATGAAAACAAGCATGATGAGCTATTGCATCCAAATCTTGATAAAACCTAATCTCTTGTTAATGATTTGATGCCTTGATATAAAAGAATGCTTGATGCACTAAGTGATGAGATGATGATTCCTTGGTATAAGAAGGCTTGATGAATTTTAGAATGATATTAGTGGATCGGAGTAGTGACACCGTACGGGAAACATAGAATTTGTGGGAGGGATGTCACGAACCGAACGTAGGATGTAGGGGATCGGAGTGTCAAGTACGATTCATAGGCATTAGTGCGAAGGGTTGTCACGAACCGAACAGAGTGTAGGGGATCGGAGAGTGTCACGTACCGGACACATAGAATTAGTGGGACGGGTTGTCTCACGAACCGACAGTAGAGTAGGATTCGGATGTAGTAGTGTCACGTACCGACACAGTGAATTAGGGGATCGGAAGTGTCACGTTCGACACATAGTAGTAGGGGATCGGAGTGGTCAGTTCGACACATAGTAGTAGAGGATTGGAGTGTCACGTACAGACACAAGAGGAATAAAAGATAAGAATCTTGAAGTGATAATATCTAATCTAAAGAAACATGTATCCAAAAGAGTATGGTCTGAGGCTGGAGTGTCCACAGATATGTTCGGTGATTGGATGCTATAAATGATGTTTTGTACTTGTTGCTATCACATGTTAAGAATATTAGTGATTTGATGATGTTATCTGAGATATATTCTTTCTATTTGACTGGGCCGAGATCTCTACTCAGGACTTGTGGGTGTAACTGACCCCCCTAATTTATGTTTTCTCTTGTTTATTGTGGAGTGCAGCAACGTGCCATCGTCTTCAACTCAACAGTAATAGCCATCTTCGGCACCACGGATCTTCAGGGTGAGCTAATGCTTCAGCTTGGACTGGGATATTCTCCCTAAACTGTCTGATGCTTGAAGTTTCGGCATAGACAGCTTTTATGTGTTTGAGCTATTCGAATACTATTAGTTAGAAATTTATCATAGGATGTTCTTGTGATGATGACTTCAATATGGGGATCAATAATAGATGTTAATTAGAAAGTTATTGTATTGGTTTTTATTAATGAGTTTAAGTCTTACGCATTTACTTTTTATATTGATCTTACATGAAATGTTAAGGTTTTAGATTGGTTGGTTCGCTCACATAGGAGGGTAAGTGTGGGTGCCAGTCGACGGACCGTTGTTGGGTCGTGACAAAACTTGGTATCAGAGCATTAGGTTCGTTGGGTCTCTTTCCAACAAGAACAGGTCTCTAGTAGAGTCTTAAAGAACGGATAGGGGGACGGCCTTTACTTTTCTTTTGAGAGGCTATAAGACTTCAGGAAATCCATTCTTATTTCATTCTTTTCTGATTATTACTTAGGATCCAATTGGTTATCTAGGTGATACAAATTGATATCTGGACCATATTTCACTCTATTTCGCCGATGGTTAGCACTAGAGACATGACTCGCCAACGCAGCACCGGTGGAACAGGTTTGTTGATTGAGTCTGAGCCAGCGCTGGGGGCTGTAGCTAGAAGAAAGAAACAACGGCAAAGAGGCCGTGTAGAGGTCCGTAGTGGAGGACGTCTCCTCTAGGGGAAGTGGACGGTACCTAGCCAATCTGGGTACTAGGGCGGTGACTCCTCCACCGATGAGGAAGTGGTAAGAGAGGTGAGAAAAGGGAAAATGAACAAGTGCAGAATGAAGGATCCACCCCAACCTACCCCAGAGGATACATCAGGTTCTCGCTACTTAGTGGGTTGTCTGATCAGGGTCAGACACACGGTGTTTTCTGTACAACACCTCCGATTTAGACGGTACAACATGCGACACTATGGCCCCTCTTGGGATGCCTCATTGGGACATAGGCAGTTTTCCCACGCTGAATACTGGGCCTATAATGACAAATGATAGCATGTGAACTTTTCAGTTAAGTTTCTTGAAATTGAACCTCCAGTCCTCAAGGGTTGCAGAATTGAGGCTGCTTATGATTTTCTGTTGACTGTCATGAGCTACTCACAAGATGGTTATAGTAGAACGGCTAGGGGTGAGTTCGTGAGTCTCAGATTTCAAAGGACCGCCAAAATGTGGTGGGCGGTCACAGGTTGATTGTTACCAACAGAGGCACCACCTATGAATTGTCCTCATTCTCAGCTTGTTTATGGAGAAGTTAATCCCCCGGGACATTGAGAATAGAAAAGGGAATGAGTTCTTGAGCCGAGAACCAAGTAGGCTGTGGTCCAATACATATGAGGCGAATTTTTGTTGCACTATCCAGATATGCCACCCAACTTGGTTAGTCCACAAGAGCGGATTTCGCCGTTTGTGAAGGGGTGAGATCGAGTGTTTGCGGAATTTCAGCTTTTTTACAAGTAGCCGGCCACACGAAATCTTTTTCAAGAAGTTGTAGAAGATTCGTGGTAGAGGTGGAAGGAGTGAAGCCAGATGAATTCACCATGGCATCGACATTCAAAGAGGTTTCGAAAGTTGGATGTGAGTTTTAAATGGTTCTGACTCTAGAGGACAGGGTTACGGAGGTTACTCAAGTCGACCCATTCAGTTTCACGACAGACTGGAGTTGGGAAGCACCTCAGACCGGGTCAACACTTCTCTGAGAGAATATGCCCGACTACAGAGAATGGTAGGGATGTGGGAGGAAGGACATATAGGAGGATTGTCCAAAACAGAGTTATTAGAACCCCAATAGCTTGAGGTAGCGGTGGTCGTTGGAGAGGCAGTTTTTGTTATTTGGGAGGATGTGGGGTGCGAGGTAATGGTGGTCACCAAAAAGTTACGGTGTGATGGGCAAATGGAGCCACACATCACACATGGTCATGGTAGGGCAACGGACAAACAAACGAAAGGGCCCATTGTTTATGTTTCCTGGGAAGATCGAGGCGGAGACAGTCTGATGATGTCATCACAAGGTAATCTCTGGTTTGTGATTTCATGGCTCCTATTGTTTGATCCTGGATCCACATTTTCTTATGTATCTGACTCATTGCTAATGGTCTTAAATTACATTGTGAAATGACTTGATTGGCCATTCGTGTTTCTACTCGGTGGTGGTGCGTCGTGGTACTTGAAAAAGGTATATCGGTCTTGTTTGGTGAAAATTTGTTGGGAGCAACACTTATGTAGACTTTGGTTATTTAGAAAGGTGATTTTGAGGTAATTCTGGGTATGACTTGGCTTTCTCCGACAATGTGAATCTTTGGATTGATAATGCTAAAACGGTGGAACTTAGTCAAGCCTTAGACAGATCCTTAGTGTGGAGGGTGACGAAACTTCCAATCGGTGTGCATATCATCTCCTTTCTTCGTGCAAGAAAAATTGTTAGTAAAGGTGGTAGCTTATTGCACCTATCAAGGAATGACACTACCCAAGTTACCTTCGATTGAGTCGGTTGCGGGCGTCCGTGAGTTTTCTGATGTGTTTACCGCAGTTCTTCCTGGTATTAGCCACCAGATAGGGATATTGATTCTGTATTGATCTTGAAACGGGTTACTCGCCCCCATTCTAGACCCTTATAGATGGCTCCGCGGAGTTCAAGATAGTTAAAAAGCCAAATTCAAGAGTTGTTGAGCAAAGGCGTCATTTTGACCAAGTGCATCTCCTTGGGGTGCTCCGGTTTTGTTTGTGAAGAAGAAGGGTGGGAGTTTTCGGATGGCATGCTCCGGCAGTTTTGAACACGGTGACAATAAAGAACAAGTATCCTCTACCTCGCATTGATGACTTGTTCGAAAGTTACCAAGGTTCTGTGTCTTCTCTAAGATTGACTTGGAGATCCGGTTTTCATCAATTGAAAATACGGGCAAGGGATGGACAAAGACTGCTTTAGAAACAGGTTGGGCATTAAGACTTTGTCATTGATGTCTTGTGGTCATTACGCATGCCCCTGCGGCGTTCATGGAGTTGATGAGGGATTTTTAAGACATTATTTTGATCTCTTGTGATAGTATTATTGATTGATATATACTGATATACTCTAAAAGTAAGGCGGAACATGAGGAGGCATTTGTGAATGGTATTGGAAATGTTGATGGAAGAAAAAGCGTTATTGAAAAGTTCTAAGTGTGAGTTTGGCTAGATGCAGTGTCCTTCTTGGGGCACATGGTTCTAAGGATGTGGTTGATGGTGGATCCTTTCTAAATCGGAAAGAGTATAAAGTGTTAGTGAAAAATTGGGGTAGACCTACTAAGTGTCAGAAATAAGGAGCTTTGTTGGGTTAGATAGCTACCACCGCCGATTGTCAAGGGATTCTCTTCTATTGCTTCCCAACCACTGACGAACTTGATGAAGCAAAATGTTCCATGTATGGCGGATGAGTGTAGGAAAGCAGTCAGAAGCTCAAGACTGTTTGGACTACCGCACCTATCACTTACCTTTCCAGTGGAGTGAGTGGAGAGGCCCTCCCCCCAAAATGACGCCCCACACCCCCCCGCTCCGCCCCCGTCCACGGTAAGAACTTCAATTATTTATTGTGCATGCCTCTATTCGGTTGGGGTGCCAGTACTAAGCAAGAGGAAAAATGGTGATTGCTATGTTCGAGGCAAATTTAAAGGTGCTATTGAACGTATTATCCGACCATGACTTTAGAGTTGGTTGCATGTGTTGTGCATTAAAGCAATGGGGATGGAGACTATTTATATGGGGTTAAGTGTGAGGTCTATACGGATCAATCGTAGCCTACAGGATGTCTTAATCAGAAAGATTTGACTTGAGACAGAGGGAGATGGATGGAACTACTGACACGGACTACGACCATCACATATTGTCTAATCCGGGGAAGGCGAAGTTGTACGCGGATGCTTTAAGTATAAAGGCGGGGACGGCATGGGAAGTCTAGCTCACTTGCAAGATTCTAGACGCCATTTGGCTAGAGAAGTCAAAGATTGGGTACGACCTTTATGAGATTAGAAGTAAATTGAGAAGGGAGGGATTTTTAGCTTGTGTGGAGGAGGCAAGATCTTCCTCATACCTTTTTCTTGAATATGTCTTTCACTTCTGTCTCCTTCCCTCATTGCTTCCTCTGTACTATCTCCCCAACTTTAACCTTACGTTTACCCTCCTGCCTACTTCCATACCCGTTCTACTCCAGCTACTCCTCTTGTCCTCCAATAGCTCTATACCCTCCTCCTACTCTTACATCTTCTCTCTCCGCAGCAATCTACTCCTAATCCTATCACGTATTTCTAAAAACTAGAACCGATTTTCATCCGCCTTAAATGCAACCAAGTCAATCTCACAGTACCCCACCACTACAACTACCCGATCAGGCGACGGGCACATAACCAGTTAAGGGAAAGAGTTAATGATGAAAAAATGATCCGGAAGGCTCCGAGATATATAAAGTGAGTTGCAAGGAGGGCTCCGTAAAGAGCGAAAATCGATGAGGAAGGTAGATGTTTTGAGGATTAAGCGGAAGGGACTATGTGTACCCCCAACGCTGTCGATTATTTGAAATCACTCACAACTACTACATATTCTGACAGAGGCTCATAGTTTTCAAGGTATTCGATACATCCGGGGCAACCAAGATGTACCGTGACCTAAAGCCACACTTTTGGATGGAGTGATAGAATGAAGCGTGATATTGTGGATTTTATTGCCAAAATAGTACAAAATTGTCACCAAGTAAGTATGAACACCAGAGGCCCGGGGAACACTTCAGAGAATGCCGCATTCCTGAATGGAAGGGGCGAGAGAATTGCAATGGAACCTCGTGGTTGTCTTACGAAGCCATTGGGGAAGTTGGGACAACTATGGGTTAATTGTGGACAGTTGGAAAAACGAAGTTACTCATTTCATTCTGGTCAAGGTGCTTATAATGCAGCGAGAGTTAGCCAAACTTTAAATCTTCAGAAGTTGTCCGATTGCCTGGATTCCACTAGTCAATAATAATCAGATAGACGGGTACGCAGTTTACTTTTATGTTTTGGGAAACATTGCATGCGGAATTAGGTACTAGGTTGGACCTTATTACTGCATTTCACCCTCAGACGATAGGTCAGTCGAGCGAATGAATCAAGTGTTGGGGATATGTCCGTGCATTGCGTTGATAGAATTGGTGGCATGGGATAGTTTCTTACCCTTAGGGAGTTTCATACAATAATAGCTATCACTCGAGTATTGACATGGCTCCCATTTGAAGCACTGATGGTAGGAGATGTAGGTCCCCATGTTTGTTGATGCATTCGAGGTTCGACCTTGGTGGTACGGAACCTTGTGAGGACTAGTTAGAAAAGGTGAAATCCATTCAAGAAAAGACGTTCTTAGCGGGCAAAGTAGGCCAAAAAGAATAGCAGATCGAAAGGTTAGAGACACTTAGAGCTCATGAGAGGGTGAACAGTCTTGTTGAAAGTTTCTGGCCCAATGAAAAGGGGTGATGAGGTTGGTTTAAAAGAGGAAAACTGTATGGTCAAGGTATATTGGTCCATTTGAAGTTATGAAGCGAGTAGGGGAGGTGGCTATGAATTAGCTTGGCCTCCAGCCTCTCCGAGAGTACATCCGGTATTCCATGTGTCGATGTTGAAAAGCTACCATCGGGGCGATGGAAACTACTTAATCCGTGGGATTTTCAATTTTGCTTGATGAGAATTTGTCTATGAGGAAGATCCTGTGTATTTTAGATAGGACGTTCGCAGTTGAGGTCAAGGGCAGGAGTGCACCATCAAGGAGGCAATGGAAAAGACTCGACGGTGGAGAAGTTACCTTGGGAGAAAGAGCAGTATGGCAAGAAAAGATTACCCATAGTTTACAGAATAGGTACTTCCTTTAAATCTGTTTTTTCTTCTCGGTGATCGTCGAGGACGAACGATGGGTAAATTGGATCTATTGTAACTACCTGTTTAGTCGTTTGAGCAAGCAAGCAGAATTTTATTTATGGAAAAACTCGGCAGAGGCAACGGACCCCAGACGGAATGTCATGGGCCAACGACGGACCGTCGAGGGGGTCCCAGTTCAAAACACTTAGGAATTCTGAAATTTGGTACTGAAATCGACTCTATGAACGTTTCACGACGAAAAATGGCGGACGGGACCGTCACAGGGCGTGACGGGACCGTCACAGACTTTTGGTCGGAAAATTGAGTCTCTGGACGGTTGCGACGACTGCAGGACGGACCGTCGCAGCCACGACGGGGCCGTCACAGGTGCGTAATCCACGTCTGGGTCGGAGTCTTTCACGTTTTAAGGGACCGTTTTTGGACTCTTCCTACTTTAATTGATAAGTTGAGGGTGAAGGTTAATAAGTAGGAAATTACTTGGGGTTACAAAGAAGGTAAACCTTAAGTTAGTAGTGCGGTTATTATGCCATCTTTCATTCTTAATATATACTAATTAGGGTAAAGAAAGGGGTTGAATAAAGAAAATTGAAAAAGAACATCAAGAAGAGAGATGATCGAACGGAGAAAGAAGGGAGATGAATCGAACAAGAAGAGAACACAAAAACACCCAAGGCTTGGGAACTTCTTGCTTGATCACTAGTCCTTCCGGTGGGACGGTAGGTAAGAGGTTGATGGTTTTTATAGCACACAAGATTCGTCATGACTTAACTTGCTTTAAATAGCGAGCGGACCACAAGAAGTGAAAGGAAGATTGAGGTAGTAGTGAGTTAAGAGATGTCACTCACCGCTTTCCAACTACGGGGACTTCTGTCATTGTGTGTATGCCAAGTCGATGAGAGTATTTATTTAGTCTATATGATGTATGAGATGAGTGCAACAAGCATAGGAGACAAGACATGTAATTGCATCCAAAATCTTGAAAAAACCTAATCTCATGTAATGAGAATAATGGCAACAGGTCTCTAGCAAGATCTACAAAGAAGGCTTTAGATGCAACTCAAGGCTGCGTGCTGACGGCCTTGGGATTAAAGAACGGAGTCTTGTATGAATAATACAATCGAATGAGATCAGTGGAACGGAGGTCACCGTAGACAGACAAGACAGGGCACGAGGATCATGAAACAAGAAATAGGGAATTTGGGGGACGGGTGTCCGAAACCGACACGTAGATGTAGGGGATCGAGGTCATCGTACCGGACACATAGGATTTGTGGGACGGGGTCACGACCGACACTAGATGTAGGTGATTCAGCTGTCAGTACGTACCGACACATAGAATAGTGGGACGTGTTGTCACGAATCGACACATAGATGTCGGGATCGGAAAAGCAAAGAGCTGTGCGCCAGCAGTGAGTCGATATCACATAGGGAAGAATTAGTGGGCGGTGTGCACAGCGTCCACACAACACACCGGGACAACGTAGGGTTAGGTAGGAGAGCGGGTTAGATAGGGCAAAAGATGTAACAGGACCCATCATAGAATTAGTGGGATGGGTGTCACGAACCGACACGTAGATGTAGGGGATCGGCGTGTGTAACGTACCGACACATTGTTGAAATAGGGGATCGGAGTGTCGTTCGACACATAGTGTAGGGGATCGAGTGCACGTGTCCGGACCACCAGTAGTAGAGGATTAGAGTGTCACGTACCGACCACAAGAGAATGAATAAAGATAATAAATCTTGAAAGATTATTAATATACTCCAATCTAAAGAACATGTATCCCAAACGAGTTCGGTATGCGAGGCTGATCCTACGATATGTTCGTTGATGCTATAAATGATGTTTGTACTTGTTGCTATCACAGTAAGGATATTATTGATTTATGATTTATCTGAGATATATAGCTTCTTTTTGGAGTTGCCCGGGGGAGGATGATAAATACTCGAACGAAAATCGGTCACCGTGGGACCCCACCGAGAAACATGGTGAAACACTAGCCGATAGCGAGTGGTGCCTGTACTGACCCCCTACGTTTATGTTTTCTTCTTGTTTATTTAATGGAGTGCAGCAAACGTGCCGTCGTCTTCACACAAATACAACAGTATATTATAGCAAGTCGTCTATCACACCGGTACTTCAGGGTGAGCTTAATGTTCGAGCATTGGAATGGTCTACTCCTCTCATGTCGTGATGCCTTGAGCTCGTATGATTCGGAATTAGACTAGCTTTTATTTGTTATTAGCTTCTTAGACTACCATCTTAGTTAGTTAAATTGATCATTAGATGTTCCTTGCATTGTGATGATGACTTCCAGCTGTTGGGCATATTAATAGATGTTGAATTTTTAGAGTTATTGAGTTGTTTTTAATAAGAGTTATAAGTTTCCGCACTACTTAGTGACTGATATTACATTGAAAATGTTAAGGTTTAGATTGGTTGGTTACGCTCACATAGGAGCGGTAAGTAGTGGGTTGCAAGTCGGGACCGTTTTGGGGTCGTGACATTTAAAACTGTTTAAAATCATTTTATGGCAAGAACCAATGAATAAAAAGGGGAAATAGAAGATTTTGGTTTTTGCTCATCTTTGAAAAACCATTATATGGCGCGATCGAAGAACACTTTGAATGGAAAAAAAACAAATGCAGGGATGAAACACTGTCCTTATGTGAAGAAACATATACTTAAGGTTTGAGACAAACATGGTAAATCCTCTTCTCATGAAGATTCAATGCTTCATCATAAAGAGAGTAGGAATGGAGGAGGTTTATTGTGAGTTAGGGTCTGTTTGATTGGTGAATTTTTGGTTTTTAAAAAGTCCAATAAACCTCAATAAAAATCCCAACATACACAAGAGACCTTCACATATAGGAGAAGTTAAACAAATTCTGAATTTTAATAAACAAGACGCGACCAAAAGTTGGGACATGATTGTGCACGCAATTATTAACGTATGGTATGATCAGACACGAAGGCACCTCCAATCATGTTTCTAAAAATCTTAAGAAATGATTGTTCGTTTCGACCCCATGTTGGCTGGCAAAGTTTTCCTAATGGAGTGTGGCATCGTGAAGTACAAGGTCTACCAAATCCTCGATACCTCGGTAAGCTCATTTGACAATGTTTAGACCTTCTAAGGGACTCTTTCGTGGGGTCCTGGTGCCGTATTCTATGACGTTTTTAACCCGTAATATAGGCGATCGTTAGAACCATTGTTACAAATTTCACCATCAATAATGACCCTAAAACGTCAACAAAAAACACTACGACATATTAGTTTCAACTTAAACTAGTTTATGCACGTTTACTGGAGTTTCACTTCCAAACTTTTTCAAACTCCTCAAAATAAATTTATGTACACTATCATTAACCATTTTAGAACTGGTAAAACCTCGTGTGAAACCAAATTATGTGCTGTAGCCAAAATAGGTATTTTAGGGGTGTGTTACATTGCCCATTTACGAAATATTCTCATTTTGTGTAATTAATTATTTCGGATCATAGGGTTTAATCTCCAAATTGACTGTCCCCATTGTGCTTGCACAGTTTCTAGATATCATGCTTCCCACAAAAGCTAGCAGAGATCGTTTGCAAGATATTGTATTGAGGAGCAAAGGGAAACCAATGAAGTTGAAGTGCAAATGAGTCGAGGGTACCTAATTGTTGGAGTTCAAAAAGAAAATAAGGATTTCTAGTCAAGAAGACAAATAGGTTGGGGAACAAATATTGAATCTAATAGAAGTGACGTATAATATAGGATCCGAAATCATTGAGGATAAATCCTCCTAAAGTCACTATTCAAGCCACGATTGAGGATCTGACGAAAGTCATGAGGACTGAAAAACTTTTTGAGGGATGCATGTCGATGATACTGCTAAAGTTGAACTATATGAAAATAATCTAACAACGTTGCTAGAACTAGGTTCAACTAGTGGAAAAAGGGGATAGAGCTAAGGATACACCACAGTAAGTCAGTTGTTTTGAGGAATCTTTCTTTGGGAGTTTCTTTCCCAAGAAACTGAAAGAGGATAAGTTAAGTGAGTCCTCACACCTGTGTAGGGGTCCTCTAAGGACATGAATTATGGTGAAGTTCACCCACTTACCCCAATAGGCTATGGACTATGTGGCAGCGGCGGACATGAGAGTCGAAAAACAAGAATGTTTGTTGATGGGTCATCTATGAGTTAAGGAATGGTCGAGGTTACGATGTGTGTTGGGACTCTTGTGATATACCAAAGATCGATGGTCTTCTATGTGCAGCAACTGAGGAATACAAATTTGCGGGATATGCAGAGATGTAGAAATAAGAATGTGAAGACAGGGAATGATTACGGTCGGCCAAAAGTTACGTGCACCATTTTTATGTCAGCAAAAGAAAGGATCTGCTCATCATCTGCTAGGAACCTGCACACAGAAAAAAAGGTGAATTAGCATGGTTCAATTCACAAACTACAGAACTAGACGCATATTTCAAGTTTGTGTAGGGAATAAGTAAACTCGGCTCCGTAATGATGCAGGTTAAGTTAGACTCCATCTCGGTAAAATTCATTATGTCAGAAAAGAAAAGTTGTTTTACGTGTGGGACAAGAAAAACAAAGGTCTAACTTGTGAAAAAGTTCAAAAAGAAGGCAAGGTAGTGGAAATCAGAGGAAAAAGGGCCCAATTCTTCAACTGCTCCACTTTCATGGCTGCCCTACAAGGTGGAGTTCTGGTACGTGTTATAAAGAAAAAACTTTTTGCAAATAAAAATGTTATCATGAGTAAGAGAAAATGTCATACCCGAGGAGCACCACCAAGAGAAAACCGTGCCGTTCCCCATCCTTCAAAACAGACTACAGACTACCGCTTAGCATTCTCAAAGAGCACTTACACATAACCTCATAGCATTAATCATTTAATTTCATGGTTAAAAATGCGAAAATTAGAATTTTTATATGCAATTACTTTATGGTACGTAGGACCTCTCATTACACATAATTTCTTCAACATCGAAATCTACATACAATTAATATAAGAAGAAATACATTAGTCTTCTACTTTGATTTATTCATATATAAATTAGATAGTAATATGGTTTCCCCCCCCCCCCCCCAAATGATGTATCATATTAAACTATCAAAAAAAAGAGTATAACAAATTGGTCATAGAGTCGTAAAAATTACTGAACCACATATAGGTTAAAGGATTATGCAATCATAGTAGTCATTGGAAATAGAATGAACAAAGTAGTCCATAAGCAAATCAACATCAAATGCTGAAAGTGGAATTGTCACTCCTTAATTGTGATGACCTACACAACTTGGAGAACGAGAAGCCATGTCTTCTTTAAAGTCGCCATGAATCCTCAACAACGGAAACCTAAATTGTTAGGGGCAAAAAAGGGATGGAAAAAGGGGTAGCACCATCACATATAATAATGTATTCCCATATACAAAGACTAAATAGAGGAAGAAATCATGATATAAAAGGGAACATTCATTTAAAAAAAATTGTAATTTACTTGATAAGCACCTATACACCATTCAAGAACCAATACAAGTTAATAAGAATACCCTTGTACTAGAATGTATAACAAAGGCCACACCATATCACGTCTAGTCAAGAACATGTATATATTAAAAATTTGAGTATATAGTCAAATAACTCTTCCATATAGTTATATAATAAACAAGAATGTATAAGAGTTCATAGCCTCCATAACCCAAAGGCAAGACCTTCTCCATGAAACCCCATAAATTCACTAGTGCAAGAACAAGTGATGCCTCATAACTTCCAATTCAATAAAAAGTAAATTTAACAAGACTCATAAGCAATGCCACTTCATATACACTATAATACGAGGGAAACATTCATCATTACTCAACCAATATCGAACCCAACCAACGTTTATTAAGTCAACCATATCACATAGTGTCATTAACATGCGATCTAAATATATATATCATTTAACTAGAAGCATATAAGAATATATGGAACATCCTTCTAAGGGCATCCCTCAACGATGACTAGTTGCAGGTATAGGTAGAGTCCCCCTACCCCTACCAGGAATAAGTCAAAGCTCTGACGTCCTCATAGTTTAGTTCAAATTTATTACTGGATTTTACATTTTGGAATCTACCTTAACCAAATAGGACAACATGATTACAATGCACGGAATCCAGTGTCATTGGAAACCTACACTGAATAAGGTGGATTACTGTCCAATGTGATAACCAAAAAACGGATTGAACTAGAATTAAGTGGAATCCAGTAGCTAGGATTCCTATCGGGTAACTATTCATTTGACTAGGAGATTCGTTGGGGACCTTCTCTATGAGAGATGAATTATATCGGAATATTAGAATAATTTAGTTATCCTACCTTTCTATTTTGGAAAGGGTAAGTTCGAAATACTAGTTAATCGGTTCTGAATACTAAAGTCCCTTTTGAAATGTCTTTTTCATTAATATCATAACTTAGATTCAGGATAGGGTTTACCTTACATGGTCAAGAGTCATAGAGTATTAGGAATTTCATGAGATGTACCTTCATTACCAAACCCTATACTGTGAGATTTGCAAATTAATACATTATATCATAGTAGTAACATAGGTATTCATCACCAACTTATATCATTACATCCAGCATATTATCCAAATAATAAAATCAAGAGATTTAATTGACCATTCATACTAACCTAAATAATATTATCTAAGGTATATACTTCAAAAACTCAATTATCACTAAACCACAAGATCATAATGAAGTAAAGGTTTGATATCCACATGAACTTAATTCAATCTCTTCCAGTAAGCGTATAGTATTACCCTCCCCAAGTATTCATCCAAGTAATTAGTAGTATTTAAATCCATTAATTTACTTAATACAATTAATTGAAGTCAATTTGAATTTGTACAACATCAATCCTCACAAGTTCATAAGCCAACTAGGGAGAGAGAGACATTAGGTCAAATTGTCATGATATATTACACAACCTACGTTAATTTTTCCCAAGAACAAGCATAATGGATTACAACACATCAAATCTACTTATTATAAAAACTCTAAAACAGCTATATGGAGGATGAAATAAGGGTCTCTACAAACCCCCAAACAAACTCCCAAAATTATGATCCTGCAGTAAAAATAACCAACCTAAAAGCTCACGTTTACATAGCACGTAGCTCAACAAAAACACTTAGGACAATTATTAAATATCTTCAAACAACAACACTTTAACAACAATTACATATCCTCAGCAACAATACTTCAACAAATTGATATTATCGCAATAACAAGCTTAAGGATTGATCAAACATAAGTTCCGCAGAGAGCAAGCAGAAGATCAGCGAACACACGATATAAGTTCACTAACTATAAGTATGTGCAAGCAATGGAATGTAATGTCAAGTATAATGATGCATGTATTTACCTAGTGGTACAACAACCGCTGTCTCTCAGTTCTGGGTACCCAGGGGGGACATATGCTGTCCATGCATGGACGTGGCGCACGACAACAACCTCGATAAATAGTAACCAATCAGGCGCTGCCCAATAGTACCTTACAATATTATAGTATCTCATCGCAGCGCGATGTTGTCCTCGAAATGGAAAAATCACTTTAGTCATCAGTTTTTCTCAATGCACATAACATTGTCACAACCATGCTCAGACTAATGCAAAATGACATGGTCCCACAAATAAGGAGGATAGTCAACCATTTTCAAAATAATACGCAATTAACAAAACATAAACAATGATTCAAACAAATTTCTGAAACAATTCTTATTATCAACGCATCACCCACAAAAGAATTTCACATTGCCTTTATTACCCTTTGTTTATCATTAGAATTATTCAATGGGACCAAGGCAAACCGTCACCAAGTCCGATACTCCCACACATATTAACACAGGAAATACATGCATTTAATACCAATTTACAAGAGTTTATAAATGTCCCACTTGCATATCCAGTCTAATAATACTCTTGGACTTGAGCCTTCCTTTCGTTGATGTTCAAAACAAAGCGAATCTATTAAGTATATACTCACAATAAGGGTAAGAATAAACAACACTCACACTTGATGTTGTATAACCTTGACCTAAAAATCACCCAAAAATTTATATCATATCATAACTAATGTATTTTGATAGGTGGCATGGTCTAATTAAATAATTTTTAGAGTAATACGTGAAATCATTAAAGTATGATTTGGGAAGGGAATAATGGAGGTAATCCTAGGTTGTGGTCTGTTTTTTGATGGTTATGCTTGTCTATATAATGCCCTTTTCGAAGGATACACTACACATTTAAAAGAAAAACCTAATTTAATACGTGCGATATTTAAAAGCGATTACGATGGCATACTGATTTTTTTTTATCTAGTTGATGATTCCGGTTCTTAATGACGAAAAATTTATTTATGTGTAAAATATTGCCGCATTAAATATTCATAAATGTTACAATAGATATGGTATTATAAAATTTAACTAACAATGAAGGCCTCCAAAATATGTTAAGAAAATAAGACAAGCATTCATGCATAAGATCCTCAAATGTTAGGACGAAATTTAAAATAAGTATTACCACTTCCCATGTGTAGCAAAAAATCATCACGTCATGGCCTCACACAATTAAAAAAGCATATGAAATTATATATTATCAATCCTTGGGTTACATACCCAAAAAGTGGAAATTTGTAAGTACATGGTATGTTTACATCTCAAGGTGGACAGGAAAAATCAACTATCAGAATTAATGTAATATACCACATATAGATCTGCACAAGTCCAAGGTTTAACTAAATATCTAAATGTCTATATGAAAGTGTGATCCTTCTTAAGACTTTAAACCGTGATATCCATCTCATTTTGGGGGGGGGGGGGGGGGGGGGAAAACACAACTTAAAGTGTACTCTTCGAACATCCCGCCGATAGAAAAAACATCGCTAAATCGTAAAAACTTCAGTGGTGTAAAAGATATAAATCCGGCGCGTTAGAACGCAACAATTACATAAACAGAGAAGAGAGTACTACTCAAGTCACAAAGGCAACAGAAACGATAAACAATAAAATCACAACTGTAACTGAAGTAAAACTATACACAACAGCAGTGTAAGATGTATAATTAACGCCCAAATGTCAATAAAGCTCATATAGACCATTTTCCGAAGAGTTTTAAAATAAACACTCGAGACTCACCATGCACGAGTAGAATCAAGAAGGATGTAAGGAACAGAAGGAGATCAGAGAAAGACTAAGCGAGGCTTTGAGGAAGAAGATCTGAGAAGGTAGCGCCTACGACATGGTGCAAAGCCCAATATACAAGAGAACCAAGAAAATTTTTAAAAACTGGCTTGCAAGATAGAATTAAAATGGAAACAAACTTCCCATAGTTAAGACGAACTAAAAATCAGGAGTTAAGACGGAAAATGATACGATAAAACAACATGCCAATATTTAAAAAGTCATGACAAAAATTACGGGCAAAGTCGTAACAACAAGAATTGAGGGATCAAAACAATAAATACAAGTGGGCGAGGTACAACCAAGTATCTTTAACATCACAACTGAAACAACACGATAATGCCAAAATGATAAGAGTAAATCTAGGCACAATATAATATTTTCCGATATAAATCTAGGTAAAAAACTTACAAGTACAAGTTTTTATACACAAACCTCAACGCTTTAGCAAAGAAAAATCCAACACAACTTGAAGAATTCCAAACGTAGATAAACAAACTATTATGAAGGTCCTCAACTTGTACAATTTCATATACAACCTTCAAATAAATTAAATAACTTTTTAAATTTCCCATTTTCTTAAAGATGTCGAAAGTAAGTAAAACATGTGAACATCACAAGACGCGTTAGCCTTTAACAAATACGCTTATGTTAATAGTACAGTTATCGTGCTTAGATGATGTTATTATGTTTTGATGGAAACTAGATTTGAAGGAGAAAATGGTAAACTTGGACTTTATATCCTTCTAAAATAGAAGGGTCTATCTATTTAAGCTTGCAAAAATATCTAGATCACCAAAAATACATTTTGAGATAAAAATATATACAAAATACTAACCAGTTGAACATACAGTATTTTTAATTCCAAAAGCTGGAATGGAAACGTGTCCTATGTTGCCTCATATAGAAACCATAACAGTAAAATTAAGAGTTCTTTATAAGAATAAGTGGTGTTTGTAGAATTACGAATTAACTTTCGAAAAAAAAGTTTACTCATTGTAAAACAAGATAGTATTGAACGAGATATGATTTAAACTACCAAAAAAACTACCTAGTATTAAAATAAATTATTTATCACTTATAGGTTGAAGTGTGGCTGTGTGGGTGGGATAAAAGCCAAAAAGGAGAATTTTTCTTTTATTTGAGAAGAAACTATGTTTGATAATGTATTATGTTCTTAGACTTCATTCTCAAACGAAATCACAAAGGCAGTGTCCTAATATAGTTGTCAAGAGGAAGCTTGTTAACATATAGATAGCACTAAAAAGTGCGCCCTAGGGGACAATTACTCCTATAAATACATACATATATTAGAATACCCTATACCCAAACATCTCAACTTACGTTGAATTCTTATAGTCAATTTTGCAAATACGCCTATATAATACCTTAATTATGAGAACAATTTATGATAGGCACATTTACAAACAAAAAATTATACAAATTTCAAGGTTCCAGATAAGGAATCAACACCTTACAGTAAATTAAGCAATGATGCATTCTACATGAGAAAATTGGTTATAGTACTTTAGGGGTATTACAAATCCTTCCCTTGATGGAAATTTTGTCTCAAAAAGAATTTCCCTTAGATATCTTGAAAAAAGTGTGGTATATTGTGTCCTCATATCTTTTTCTCTCCCATGTAGCTTTTTTTCAAGAATGGATCCATCCAAAGTACCTTTACTACGGGTATTACCTTCTTCTACGATCTTACTTCTCGCTCTGAATTAGATAGGGCTTCTCATGCGGTTTAGTTAGTATTAACCTCAATAGATAAATTTGAAGAACGATGAGATGGATAAAATGGTTATATTTTTTGCACGAAAACATGAAGGAATCATTGTATTCTTGTCTTATTTGGTGGTAAAGACAATTTATATGACAACTTTCCGTCAGACCCAACTTCCTCCACCCCAGTATCTCATAAGGTCAAATAAAAACTTGTGGACTAAGTTTTCCTGTTTGGCCCAAATCTTCTAATCTTTTTCCATGGAGTACCTTTAGAATTACTTTATCGCCTACTGATATTTCATTTTAAAGCTTTTTTTAGATCAGATTACAAATGTGATCTATTGGAAAAAAATATTAAGCGATCCTTTATAATATTTTCACCCTTGTCTTCTGTTTGTGCTCTAATTTCAGGACCACTAAGCTTCATTTACAATTTTCACACCCAACAACGAAGGGTTGCGACGTTTTTTTTCTTTCGGTATAAGGACTTCATAGGGAGGCATTCCAATACTTTATTGGTAGGTGTATTATAAAAAAAATCTTATTAAAGCCAAGAGTTTTACATATTCCCTCAAATTGATATTCAAGCTGATGATATCCTCAAAAATTTGTTATTCCCCTTTCAAATTTGATAATTTGTCTTAAGATGGAACGAAGTGCTAAATTTTCACTTGTGTACCCAAGCTTCTTGATGAAGTTACAATTGTCTATATGTAAACTTGGGTTGTTCGTCAAATAAACCTAGAAACTAGGTCCCAGAGTCTTACAAAATCATTAATGTAACAACTCGGCTAAATTCTCAAACTTAGGAATCCATCCTGACTGCTAGGAGTCAGAAATCTTTGTTAGACTTTCTACAATAATCCATATAGATAATATTTCTTGAGCGCGAGGCGTTCAGAACCAATTGTCCATAGTTATCTCTCCCATTTCTATTCTGTCAGCGATAAGGGCTATAGTAACCGACCGGGACTTGATGTTCTTACTTTATTTTGTGAACAAAAAGAGAAATTTTAACAAGGAACTTCGCAAGATCTCTCGTGAGACATTCTACCCAAAAAATTTATGTTTAATTTTGGTACAACTTGAACCCCTCTATGATGCATTAATATAGTAAAGTATGATCGTCTTTCAATATTTCTCTCCTAATTTTTCTCAGTATGGGAAACATGACTTTTTGATTAAAGTAAGCAGATACCATCTTTTGGTAACATAAAATCAATAGTTTCCTATTTTGACCTCTCAGTAAATTTACAGGTTTTATATCAAATTATGTGCATCCTTTAATTCTTCAAGTATTATTTTCTTTACTTGCAAATTAGAAATAATTGAACAATCTTAAATCAGGTTTTTTAGAAGATTCGATGGTTCTTTACTCAAGGAACAATGGCCCAAGGACTCAAAGGAAAAGGTTGCAAACGATCTTCGATAAGGCATCAACAAAAATTATCTTTACCCGGATGATAATCAATGGTTGTAGTATAATCCTAAATGAGTTTTAGTTAAAGTCATCTAAATTATTTTAGGTTATTCCTTTTGACTAACCCAATTACTTTCAAAACTCTTGTTGATCAGTGAATATAGACATTTTGTCTCCATAAATAATTTCATCCTCTTTTCAGCGAACAACTATAGTAGTAACTTCAAGGATCATGTGTAGATAATTTCAATGTGTTGTATTTAATTTTCTTATAGAGGCATAAGATATTTGCCTTCCCATCTTGCAACAAAACAAATCCTAGACCATTGTGAGAAGTATCATGTTAGGAACACATATCTTTCCCATATCAATTGGTAGAGTAAGTACAGGAGCTGAATCATCATGGAGTTTAGGTTTTAAAGTTTGTTGACTTTTTCATCACATATAAACGTACTTCCTTCTGCAGGAGGTTTAGTCAATGGGGAAGAAAATAATAGAGAAGCGTTCACAAATCTCCTAAGTATCCTACTTAAACATAAAAATTCTTACCTATGTCCGACCATGTGGGAGATCTCATTAAAACAAACTTCTCTTTTTTTTTATATACTAGAGGTCCCCTTCACTCCTTCAATTAAACATCACCTGTACTAAAAATAAACACCTCATCAGACAAAACTTAAAAGTAAGAACGTTTAGCAGAATGTTACTACATGTATAATATGACACAATAAGTAGAGGGTATGGTATTTATAATGTCTAACTACTGCTGGATTATTAGATATTATCGAAAAACAACCACAAATTATCATATAAGACTTAAATACTGGATTCATTATATCCATAAAGAATGGTGGGGCATTGTCGAATCCAATGGCATCACCAAAAATTCATAATGGTGATCCACTGAATGCTAAATTATTCAATGAATATCATCTCCTAAAATACAGTTAGGGATATCCAGACCAAACTAGATCTTAAGAATACATTAAGACCTTCAGTTTTTTCAAATAAATTGTCAATCTACTGGTAGTGGGTATCTTTTCTTTATTTGTTATCTTTTTAATATTCTATAGCAATAAACCTAAGAGTGTTATCTTTCTTATTTACAAATAAAAATAGGGTCCCCACAAGGAGGAAAAACTAGGTCGAAAAAAAACTTTCTCAAGAAAGTTCTTGTAAGATGAGATTTCAGGTCTATAATTCTTCTAAAGCCATTCAATAATGGAGTGGTGGAATAGGGCGGAAGATCAAGGAATAAAGCTAAATGGAGGAAATTCAACCTCTCTTTAGTGGCCAAACAAAGTAAGGCTTCTCAGGAAATGACGTTGGAAAGTGACATACAACAATATAGGTCCTGGATATGAGGATTTCTATATCTCTATACTAGCAAGAAATGCCTACAAAACTTGACACATCACTATTATCAAGGTTGAAGAAAAGCAACTACATGTCAATATCGTACCTTGTATGCTGATATAATAAAATGAGGATCTTTTAAAAAGTTACATGGATGTTGTACTTTAATATAGACTGCATGAATTTGTAAAGCCAGTCCATCCCGACATCAACATCAAAATCAGTGAAGGGCCATTTCAATCCACTAAGTAGGGAAGAGTACATTTTGAATCAAAAGGACACAACACGAACAATTAGATTACAACAACCTCACAACCCCATGGACTATTTAAACAACAATCCTAATGAGCTCACAGGGGATTTATGAAAGACCACCTTCCCATTGGGAAGGACACACACTCATATTCCAGTTCCTCGGTGCCTAAGCTAAGTTCCTTTTGTCAAAAAACCACATCAACATTCCTTTATAACATATAGGGCTTAGGCGAGTTATCCCTTCTTTGCTTAGCTCCTAGGTCCTAGCTGACCAGTTCATCACTCTAACTTCTTTGGC